>JASANR010001525.1:0-108239 GCA_030849635.1 Wallacemonas sp. MBr04
CAAGGGCGTAAACGGGTGCTAGGAGATCTTCGCGGTCCTTCGCCTTCTGCTCAGTGGCGAGCTCGTGGGCAAGGTCGTTCATCTTCTTCTCCAGGTCAGCGATCTTCTTCGTGTTCTTCACGGGGTCTTCGCGCAGGCGGCGCAGGTCCTCCTCCATTGCGAGGAACCCAGAGGACTCGTCGAGTGGCACGCTCTGCAGTGGCACACCCTCAGGATTGCGATCAAGAAATCCCCTTCCTGATTCCTTCTCTTCTGAAGCGAGTTCATCGATGCGCTCCTTGATCTGATTTCGAAGATCTTCAATCGCAGCCCGATCATCAGGATCTTCTTGCTGAACATGTTCGAGTTCATTGAGGAGCTCGCCGTACTTGTTGTCGTTATCAAGCGCGCGGATACGTTCAAGCCGAATCCCGTGCGGCGCCGCCTGAACCTCTGGTACGCGCTGTCGCAGTACCTCCGCCGCCAGCTCGTATGCTCGGTCCTGCATTTGGTTTTGAAGTGCCTGGAGTTGGCCTGCAGGCATATTCGCACGCTTCCCAGCGCGCACCGCGTCTTCCAATTCCAAGAACACCTTGTCATTGTCGAGGGGAATCTCGCTGAGTGGCACTTGGAGTGGGTACTGGTTGAGTGTGGCCCGCTCCGCCTCGCGTTTTTGCCGCGCAAGTTCTTGTGCGCGCTTCCCGAGGGCCTCCTTGATATCCTCAATTTGCTCCTTGTTGGCTTCGGGATCCTCGGCAATGAGTGCGTTGAGCTTGTTCTCCAGGTCGATGAAGGGCTGATCTGCATCAAAAGACACCTCACTTGCGCTCATGTCGATCCCCTTCGTGTACTCGCCACGTTGGTTCTTCTTGTACTCTTTCGCCAGTTCGTGAGCACGGTCGTTGAGACGCTGCTCGATCGCGCCGATGGCGCGGTAGTCTTGGTTCGGCATGCGCATGAGATCAAGGCGCTCCTCCTCAAGCTTGTGGAAGGTGGGATCAGTGTCAAGGGGAAGAAGTTCCAACGGGACACCCTCAGGAAACTGGTCGAGGTACGAGCGATCCTTGGCGGCAATTGACCTGGCCAACTCTTCGGCGCGGGTGTGAATCGCATCTTCGATTTTGTGGATTTGTGCGCTGTTGCGTGCTGGTTCGTTCCGTAACCGCGCGCGGTTGTCTTCGAGGGCCTCAAACTTGGCGTCGTCATCGAGTGGAAGACGGTTGAGGGGGACGCCGTAGTACTTTGATTTCATGTAGGTTGGCCGTTCAGCAGCGTTGGCGGCTTTGCCCTTTTCGTTCGCGGCGGCGTGAAGGTCCTCTTCGATACGCTGGACGCGCTTCGGGTCGGGCGCGTGCTCCTTCAGCTCATCCCGACGGAGTGCCTCGTTGACGAGGAAGTCGTCGTCTGCGTTCAAAGGCAGAGTGTCTGGCTTGCGGCCGTGATAGTCAGGTTTGAGGTAGTTCTTGCGGTCTTTTGCGAGGAATTCCTCTGCCATCTTGTCGGCCGCCGCGTTGAGGTTGGCCTCCAGCTTGCCGATGGCCGCAGCATTGCGTTCCGGGTCTTTCTTCAGTTCCTGCCGCTCCCCCTCCTTCTGCAGAAAACTGCGGTCTTCATCCAAAGGCAGGTCTTCGTTCTTGACGTGCAAGTGCTCAGGAGCGAGGTAGTCGCGATCTTGTGTAATCCGTGCCTTGGCGAGCTCCGCCGCGCGCGCATTGAGTGCCTTGTTGAGGTTGGAGATCTTGGCAGCGTCAGGCTGTTCCTTCTGACGCTCGCGGAGTCGCTCGATTTCCTGCGTGTGGAACTTGCGATCCTCGTCGAGAGGCAGTGTGTGAGACGCCACACCTAGAGGCATCGGGTCAAGGAACAAGTTGCGCTCGGTCTCCTTCAGCGTCTTGGCGAGTTCGTGTGCACGGTCATTGAGCTTCTTTTGCAAAGCAGCGATGTCCGCGGCGTTTTTCTTCGGGTCCTTCATCTTGGCACGGAGTTCGTCCTCGAGCTTGCTGAACGTGGGGTCGGTGTTGAGAGGGAGCAGCTCCAGCGGCACGCCCTCTGGTTCCGGGTCCAAAAACGCGCGCTCCTTGTCGTGCATGGCTCTGGCCAGCTCACCAGCGCGTTTGCCCATTGCCAGCTCCAGCGCCGCCAGGCGCGACCCATTCCGCTTCGGGTCCTTGCGCAGCTTCACGTACTCCTTCGCCAGGTTGAGGAAGGTGGGATCCGCGGCGAGCTCAATGTCCCTTGTTGGGATCCCCTCATACTCGGAAGCCAGGAAAGACAGCGCGGCCAGCTTCTCCTGGGTGAGTTCCTCCTCGATCGGCTTTGGTTCCTCGCGGACAGAAGTCACCTTGCGCTCTGGCTCCTTTGCCTTGATTGGCGAACGGTTCGCCGCTGCCGCAGATTTGGTGACGAAGGTATCGTTGTTGAACGGTGCATTGCGGTCACCACCGCGAGTCTCTTCCTCCTCGAAGAACTCCACGGCGTCCTCAGGGGCGTCGGTGATGCGGACGTGAGCGGCCTCCATGCACACAACCTCCACACGGCACGGAACCGTACCGGTGGCCTGTGGGCACGTGATGGAGAGCGCATAGCGTCCGGGCTTCGTCAGCTTCGTGGCCAGGCCGATCTCACGGAAGTTGGTGGCCGCAATGACGCCGGTCACGCGGGTGTCCTCGCTGTCGTACAGGTACATGCCGACAAAGTCCTCTGCCATGGCGTCGTTGCTGCCGGCACTCTTGGAGGGCTTGAGCTGCGAGAGAAGAATGTGTGCGTCGGTGGGGACGTCGACCAGGAAGTCGACGCGGTCCTTGCCACCATGGGACAGCGTGACATGTGCTACGGCTGGTAGTTTGCGCGCCACGTCGACAGTGAGGCGCTTCAGAGGGACGGCCTTCAGGTCCGCCGCCTTGCGATACCAGTACGAAAGCATAAACGGGGCCATCTCGTGGAACATCGCACTCGGCACGAGGTAGTTGAGGGAATCGGCTGGCACGATGATACGGTTTGCGACCTCGCGGGCGTTCAGGAAGAGACCCTTGTGGATCATCTCGTGGTTGTTGCCTGTCACCAGGTAGGTCGGGATTCGGCTTCCATCGATGTTTTCCGCTAGCACCAAGCCGCACTGGATGTAGTTGGGCTCATTGTCAGGGAGGGTGTGCAGCTTGTGGCGCTGATCCTGCTGTGCCACCATGGCGACAATCTCCACCGGCTGGGGGGATGTGTTGCGCACAACGTAGAGTGGATTCTCGCGCCACGTGACGAGGGTCGGGTTGCCACCGCTCGTACCCTCGCCCCACTCGCTGCGGAAGTGCCAGCTCGGGGCTGCCAAGCCCTTGAGCAGGAGGTGTTGGATGTTCAGGAAGACATCGCAGAAGGTGTCGACAGGCATGCAGACAACATCGGAGCGGTTTGCCTCGGTCGCGGCGCGCAACGACTCCGTCCACGTCTTGTCCTTGGCGTTCATCGGACCACTGTAGATGGACTCGACGAACGGATTGTGCAGCTTGACGAGAATGTCAGACAGCTTCTTGGGGTTTGGCACCTTGGGAACAAAACCAAGAATGGCGTAGCTCTGATCCTCGTACAGCTTGAACTCGGCAGCCTTGCCCACATCGGTCAAGCCAGCCATGGCTGACGTTGGCAACGTTTCGTGCAAACCAAGCCAGAACTGCGGGTCATCAACGTGGTACCCAGCCGACAGGGCGAGGTCCGTCGCGGTGGGCACGGTGACCACAGGCTGCGCCGTGAAGTCGTAGAAGATCTCTTGCATCGTCGTGCCCTCGAGGTTCTGGTACAGCGTGTAGAACTTGGCGTAGGCCTTCTCCAGCAGCAGCGGCCACCAGTGATGCGTCGGGGAGCGGCAGTACAGCGTGTTGCCGTCCACCTGCGGAATGCGGTCGTCGATCTCCACCTTCATCCACTGGCCGTAGCGGAAGAACTGAAACGTGTAGCGGCCGTCCTTGCGCGGCTTCTGCGAGATGAAGCAGTTGCGAATGACATCCGGGTGCTTGTCCACGAGAGCCGCGAACGCACTCAGGCAGCAGCACTCGTAGTGCTCGCCCTGCGTAAACTGGTCGCGGCTGAGGGTCTCTGGCAGCAGCGGCTTGTTCTTCCCCTCCGGGTAGAGGTCACCAATGTGCACCCACGGGTCCTTGGTGATGTTGCGGTTGTCGATCATGAAGCGCTTGTCCTCGAAGGGCGTGTTGCTGTCGGGGACCTCGCGTACACTGCTGGGGGGCAGGTTGATGGGATCGTAGTCGATCGGGTTCGACTTGGTCACGCCGCCTTCACCCTCCTCGATGTCCTCGTTCTCATCGGGAAGCATTGAGGCGTCGTCGGGGGTGGCGACGCGGCGCGCCTTGGCGTTCTTGGAGCAGACAATGGTGATGTGAGCCGGTACGTCACCGGTCCCGCGAGGGCAGGTGATCGACAACGCGTAGCGACCGCTGCGGGGCAGGCGGTAGATGATGCTGGTTTCGCGGTAGTTGGTGGCGGCGTGGACACCACACACCTTTCGGTCCGTGTCGTCGTAGAGGTACATGCCCATGTAGTCACTGGCGACGGCATCGCCGCCCGTTTTGGGGCTGATGTAGGGCTTCTCTTGGCAGCAAAGGATGTGGACGTCTGTCGCGGCGTCCACGTAGAAGTCGAGACGATCCTTTGTGCGCATTGTCAGCGTGACAGAGTCCTCGACAGGGTGTTGCCAGTCCATCTCAGGCAAGTCAAGTTTCTTGATCGTGATGGCGCTGTAGTCCACGTTCTCCATGCGGTAGACGGCTAGAAGGAACTTGGCCTCGTCATGTTCGCGCATGCAAGAAGGGACCAGGTAGCACAACGAGTCCGGTGGAATGGTGACAAAGTTGGTCACCTCGCGCGAGTTGAGGAAGAGGCTCTTGTGAATGGGCTTGTGGTTGTTGCCGGTCACAAAATACGAGGGAATAGGTGGCTTCGGCACGTGCTGAGACAGCACCATACCACACTGCTTGTAGGTGGTCGACTCATCGGGGCCCTTGAGATGCCGCTGGTCGGGCTGGATGATGACAAAAGAGAGCGTCACGGCTTGGTGTCCGAGATTGCTGACGTAATAGAGGGGATTCTTACGCCAGGTCACGCGTGTGGGGTTACCACCGGCGGTGACACCTTTCCACTCGTCTTCGTAGTAGGTGGCTTCCGGCTCTACACCGCTGATGAAGCAAAGCTGCATGGAGTTCACGACGCGCAGAAAAGTCGAAAGGGGGATGAAAATGGACCGAGGGTTGTCCACGCTGTACTTTTCGCGCAACTTCGGCGTCCAGGCTGCGTCTTGGGGGTTGAGGGGACCCGTGTAGACGTACTCGGAATCCTCGAAAGGGTTGTGCATGTGCACAGCAATCTCATCGAGGGAAGAGGAGCCAGTGAGAGAGAAGATCTCGAGGATACCGTACTGCTGCTCGCGCTGCAGGCCCATACCCTCTACATCGGTATCTGCCGTGAGTGCGGAGGCAACAAAGGTGCCAGCATAAATCTCTTGGGCGAGGTCCAGCCAGTAGGCGCCCTCCGTGACGTCTGCGCCGGCGGCCTTGGCGAGCTTGGGGTTCATCGGGATGTTCAGGACAGGGTTGCCCGTCAGGTCGTGGTAGGTCTCCTGCAGGGTGCAGCCTTCGATGTGGGAGTAGGCTGTGTAGAACTTGGCGTAGGCCTTTTCCAGCAGCAGCGGCCACCAATGCTCCGTCGGAGACTGGCAGTAGAGTGTGTCGCCGTCCTCGAGGGGGATGCGGTCGTCGATCTCCACCTTCACCCACTCCTTGCCGCGGAAGAACTGGAACGTGTAACGGCCATCCTGTCGAACCTTCTTTGTGACAAAGCAGTTGCGGATCACATCAGGGAAGCGAACAAGCGTCGCGAGGGTCGACAGCATGAAGCACTCGTAGTGGTTGCCCTGACCGAACTGCTCCCGGGAAAAAGTGTCGGGCAGAAGGGGCTGGCTGGCACCAGCTGGATACAGTTTCCGGATGGAGATCCACGAGTCGACCGTGTCCTCGTTTTGGCTAACGAAGTCATCGTCGACGAACGGCTTGGCGCTGTCGGGAAGCTCGGTAATCTTTGCCGGCATGTTTTGGTGTCACGAGCAGGTGTGTTGCAAAATGACCTAAAGAGAAGTGCCTCTGTGTTGTTGAGTGGGGGAGGGTGGGTGGTTGCCTGAAGTGATCTTTCTCGTGAGGGAAGAAGAAAGTCAAATGGCTTCTAAAGGCTGAACAATCACAGAAACACACGTGCACGGGCAAGATCAATTGGTGAGTGGGAGACGCGATACGTTTCGTTCCTGATGGTGTGGGAACAAAAAGAGTAAGAAAAATGTGCGTTCAAGTCGAGAACAGTGGAAAGAAAAGGGTTTGAAAAGAACTATAGGTGTGCAACGCGATTCTCTACTTTGTAGGGGCTTCTGTTCGGCAGCTGGTGAGGGACAGCTGTACGACTCAAGCTAGAAACTTGAGGTGTGAAGCAAGGCAAAAGGGAAGAGGAACGGCGATGGCACGTGTTTTGACGTGAATGAATATTCACAAAAGCAGACCTCTTCAGCGTGCGTAAGTGAGGTGCTGATGATTTCCTTGTGCTACTTTTGGTATTACTTCGTTTCAGTAGGCTACAAGCGCAGCACGATACAATGTAAAGTGACGAATGCGGGCGAAGAGGCAATGTAGGGGGAGAGAGAGAGAGTGGCGTGTGTATGTGTGGGTGGTGGACGGCATGAGAAAAGGCAACAGCGACGTAGGAACACCACGTTTGGGGAGGGAGGGGGGGAATGGCTTGTTGCCATTGAATTCTTAGCTGCGCTTTCCGTCCTTATTTGACGAGGCAGCAAGGCCTAGGTTGGTTGCCGTGCGCGTGGAAGCGAAACCCCCATGCGACGTTTAGTTGTGCTTCGTGTTATCTTTCCATAGCATTTGTGCTTGTCAGCTGGTCAGGAGTGAGTTGTGCCGGCTAGGTCTTGCCTAGATGCCAGTCTTTGGTTGTTACTGTTTGTGATGCCGTTAAAAGGTACGTTTATGCGTGAGTGTCTGTTTGGTGTGGGTGTGTGTCCACCATCGTCCGAGTCTGTCTGGAAGGAAACAACGCACAGAGGCGATCGTGCTGCTACGAGATGCGTGCGGCTTATTCGTTTTCCTCCAGACAACATGGCAACTGGCCACTCACGGTGGTTGGCGGGGCGAGGAGAAGAGGGGGGTGTTAGGGTAGTGCGGGATTCGCCAGTGGGGGCAATTCCAGCGTCGCACCGCGGCTCATTTGAGCAGTCGTATTCCCTATGAGCGATGACACTGCCATCTCCACCGGTGTGAGGTAGATTTCGTTATCGCCACTTAGTAGAGAGTACCCACCTGTAGCCCACTGCACAAATTGCCTATTCTCTGCAAGGTTCTTGTTGGCGACGCTATTCTTGGTACCGTTCTTGGCATTTTCATCAAGCGGTGTTGGTGAGGCGGTGGGACCACGTGATCCTGGCTGGGAGGCCGGCGGCATCACGACTAGTGCCACCGCTGCCTTCACCTCGTTTGTGTCCAGTGTGCCTACGACAGTACTTGCTGACGTGGGGTTTTCACGAATAAACACTGGAGACGCACCCTGCGTACAGGTAAAGAGACTGCCTGGTGGGAGTGCGGTGGTGCTGATGGGCTCATCACATGCACGTGAGCGCCGGTGATGTGGAGTGAGAAGCTCGCTTGGCCTGCGGGCGGGTGTCTCGCTCTGGGCGCATTCCCGAAGCAGAGCAAGTCCGCTGCGGCCGGACACCTTTGACCACCCCCAAATGGCGCGCTCCCCACTACGACCACCACCACTCGCAAGCTGATAGTCGGCGACGAGGCGCTGCGCTCCATCAAGCCCGTCAGGTAGACACAGAAGAACGTAGACCTCTTCGTAAAACGGATCTGTCGCTTGGCCAATGGCCTCAACGGATACGCCGAATGGAACCTCACCCACGACATCGGCGTAGCGGTGCGGGTGGCGCCGCACACGGATGGTCTTGTCTGGTCTCGCAGGGGTGTAGGTGCGGGCATAAGGCACGAACTCGCTCGCCAGACCAATTGCCCCGCTGCACCACCGCACCAGCTTCCCGTCGACAGACAACGCACTGGCTTCCATGACGGACCCGCGGGTTGGCCTCCACCACTCACGTGGTCTATCCGTCGGGCGAGTCATGCCCATCTCGTCAGGCTTTTCCGGCGGCGGCTGCACGACAGTGGACTTCTTCACCGTGCACTCGAGCCACCGTTGCACCAACAGTGGACGCCAGTCGCACAGGGACAGGGTGAGCGGCAGTGGCGGGCCCACCGACAGTCCACCGAGGCGCACAGTGACAGACAAAAACTCTGGCCAGGTCGTGGCCGTCACGTCTGGCGCACTTGGTCCAGCGGAGGGGGTACGTGCTGTTGACCAACCGTTATGACTGCGCGACCGCTTCCGTCGCTGCGGAGGGTCGTCTTGGATAAGACGGCGCCTCGCAACAGCGGGTGGGACTGCGACGTGCAGCACCGTCAGTGAGAGAGTGGCACCTGCCGCAAGTTCGAGACGCGAAATGGGCACCGACACCGAGACACATGGACTCGGCCTGTCTGGCATCTCGATAGGGAGAGAGGCCAAAGCGACAGGGTTGCTTTCTGCATACGCGTGGTCTGATGACACCAGCGAGTCTGAGGGTGCGATCAGGCCCCAAAGGACAAGCGTCTCGTTGCTTTTCGTTGCGGCAGTGCTCTCCGACAGCACAAGGTGAATAGAGGAGATAATGGTTCGTCGCTCAGGTGTGAAGTGCACTACGGGACCCGATTCTTCAAAGAAGCAAACCGAAGTGTCACCACTCATTGTTATTCACAAGTGTATCTATTCGTGCACAACGTCAGAGGACAGTGATGGTCTTCGTTGCAGTATCGCGTACCAGACGACAGAATGGAGGGAAGGGAATGTGGAAGAAAGAGGGGGGGCAGAGAGCGTGTGTACATGTGTATAGCTGGGAGGAGGAGGAGGAAGGGAAGGAAACAGGGAGAAGCCGAGGGTGCGGCAACGAGTCTATGATAACTGTTACAGCGTCTCTGATTTTGGCGGTGCCAAACGAGATTCACGGGAAGCGCACGACGGAAAGCGAGCCGATTGGTTGTGACCGATCAGTACCTAGCAGTCTGAGTTCACTGGAGTGCTGCGTCACGGTCTCCCCGCGATGATCGGAGCAGTGAATCTACTCACGATAGATTTTCACTACTGAGAGATGAGGGTGCACGCATTCACAGAAAATAGACTTTTACAGGCAATGCGCACGCAGTGTACATTGGTTGTCGTCTCGTACCATCAGTGTTGAACAACCTTGAAGTAGGGGCATGAAGCTCACGTACAAATGCGCACACGTGGGAAACAAGGGGGAAAAAAGAGATCAAAAAAGGGAAAAGTAGAGTGTCGAGAGTGATACAACAGTACTCGTAGAGGAAATGAGGAGGCGTAAAACAAACAACAAAACAGAAAAAAAACAGGCAACAAAGCCGGTGGTGATAGTGTCGGGATAAGCTTGTAAGATACCTAAGTGTTGATTTAACGTCGCCAGATAGGGTGCACTGTAACACAGCTGCCAGAAAGTGTGCACGTGTGTACCAGAGATGAAACCGAAGAACGGGGGAGGAAGGAAGTGGGAAGAGGCACACAGCGGAAAGGCAGGAGAAAACACACACCTCCATCACCTCATCTCGTTCTGTCGCACACAGGCCACACAGAGAGGCTCGGTTCTTACCCCGCTACCTACACAGTGTTGTTTCCTGACTCAACACGCTCGCCAACGTTCACGCGGTCCTTCACAACGTCTGTGCGCCACTTTCCTCCGCGCTCCATGAAGAGGACGTTGGTGTGGTGACGGATGACGGACTCACGGTGCGTCACAGACAGCATCCGCACGTCCAGGCGTCGGAGGTTGTTGAGCACATCTTGCTCAGTTTCATCCATCATGGAAGTCGCCTCGTCCAATACGGCAAGCGGAATCTCCTTGGTGCGGTCCATGCAGAGGACGTGGAAAAAGACGCGGGTCATGCTGATGCGCTGCTTCTGGCCTCCACTGAGACTGCCCCAGTCGTACGACTCATCGTTTTCGCTGCTGTTAAAGCCCATCTTCGCACTCGCGAAGCCGCCAATGACATGCACGACGCTGATGGCACCGGCGAGATTGATCGCCTGTTTGACCTTGTCCTGCATCTCTGGCGTTGCCTCGGGTGGCATCTGTGGAAAGGCGATCTGCTCGTAGAGTGTGCACTGTGGCACCATGTAGGCATGCTGTGGAGCCATCAGGAAGTTGATGCGCTTGTCGCGCGAGACGCGCCCAGACGTCGGCAGCCACAGGCCCGTCAGCATACGGATCAGCGACGTCTTACCACATCCGTTTTCACCAATAATCACCCAATCCTCGTTGTTGTGAAACGTCAAGTTGGCGTTGTTGAACAACTCTTGCCCGCCAGGCGACACGAGTCGGACGTTTTCCAGGCGGATCATGTCCGTCGTCTTCGTCGCAGCGCCGTCAAAGTACTGCATGCGTGTGTACGCAAGCGGGCTCGACACGCTGTCTTCTGACATGCCGGTGAAGCTGCCGTCCGGGTTGTGGCCCTCGCGGATGAAGACGCCCTGTGCGATGCTGCGCAGAGTAGTGTCAAACTCGGCCATCTTGTTCGAAAACTCTGTCAAGTGCGAAAGTTCACGGAAGTTGACGACAAAGTCTTTGACGCTGGAGTTGAGGTCTTCAAGCAGTTGAATTTCCATGTACACCTCGTCGACTGACCGACGTTTCTTGCCCTTTGGGGGGCTGAAGAAGGTCACCACGTACGCCATCACCGTAAGGAATGACGTGAACGCAACCTCGATGGTCTCAAAGTTGCCCTTCGCAAGCGCCATGTGGTCGAGCGCCTGCTTCAGCTTCCCCAGAGACAGGTCGAGGCGTCGACGGGTGTACTCGCCCGCGGAGTGCATGGCAATGTTCTCCACATTGGCCATGTCGCTGCTGAGCATGCGATGATAGTCATCCTCACGTGTGAGGAGTGCCGCGTGGATGCGGCCGAACTGGGGAGAGAGCTTGCGCAGCAAGAGGACCGACGCTGTCACGACCGACCCCATCACCATGGCAGACTGCGTGCCTGACTGCTTCACAAGGGCCGCGGTGGACGTGATGCACTCGAGACCCGGGAGAACAAAGTAGTACGGCAGCTCCGCAAAATGCTCGGCAAACTCACCGCAGTACGTCGCGATGACCGTGTCGGCAGCTTCCAGGCGGTTATCAAGCACGGTGGCCTGGTAATAGACGAGGTGGTGGTAGAAGCGCCGCTGAAACGTTCGGCTGAGTCGTTCCCTGTAGCAGCCGATCAGCCACGGGCGAATGCCCTCAATTGCACCGCTGCAGAGACCGGCTGAGAGTCCCACCGAGCCACGGATCAGAATGGCCTGGAAGAATTTAAGCACGCGGCTGTCTGGCTTTCCATGAATCATGGCTGCCAGCACGTCGCCATTTGCCTTGGAGATCCACACCCGCAGCACCGCCTTGACGGCGAACAACAGGATAAAGATTGTCGACCCGGCTGCCTCGCGGCAGTGCCACGTCGGCAGTGCGATGCGGGCGATCTGCATGAAATTACCGAGGAAGGAGAACGTCACCTTGGTCTCATCCTCAGTGTGCACTTGACGAATCAGCTTGCTGTAAAGCCGCAAACGATGGCGTTGCATCAGGAAGGCAGCGAAGAAGGCGACGGATGACACACAAATGGCGAGGCGGTAGCGTCCCGGGAAGCGCTCAAACGCAGCGGTGAAGGTGCGTGGGACGTCAAGCACACGCATGCGCGCGGGAGAGATGAGATCCGACATGGCGCCGTTGATCGCAGGAACTGTCTACGTGAACAGTAAGTCAGTGTACGCACTCTCAACGAAAGATTGTGGTGGTCAGAGCCACTGCGACGCGGAACTTTGCCAGTAACTCGCCGATGAAACAGAGAGCGTCGATGGGGGAGACAGAGAGAGACGGTAAAAAAACAAAAAAGAAAGGAGAAAACACAAAAAAAGTACAGAATCAACAAACAAGAAAGCTAGCTAGTAGTTGCTCATTTGTGGTTGACGCAGCACACATCAGAGTGTTCGTAGTGTGGGAGAGGGTAGAAGGAAGTGCGAAAGTGCAGAGAAAGGGGGGAGATCAAGCGAAACTTCCGGTGAATTCGCGGATTACACATCTGACTGCCAGAAAGATGAGTGTCACAGCAAATGCGAACCCAAAAAAAAAAAACAAGGATTTCAAACATTTTTAAGCGCCTAGACATATGTGCACGCATCCTTGAACATGTGTTCATGGGTGAAAGGAGCCTAGGAGGCGGTGCAAGTAGCGCAGTCAACTCGAAAGTGGCAACAAGTATTCTGTTTGTTTTTTGCTGTGTTTTTGATCATTCTTGTTGATGTGGTTGTTGGCTTTCAAAGTGGCACCTCACTGTGTGAACAAAAAAAATGGATGGAGAGAGCGAGAGTAATGGGGGGAGGAATGGGGAGCCGCACGGACTTTTACCACCTATTCGGTGAAATCGCCACCAGCCACTTCAGAGCCTCCGAAGCTGCTGAAGATGTCGCTCTCCACAGACTCGTGACGGGAGAGAGCGTGCTCAGAATGGCTGGCTTCCGACCGATTGTCTTCCACATCAGCACTTTCGTGCGAGTACGGCGTAGCGACAGGTACTTGCGGAAACCCAGCGTTAACGCCGCTGTTTGCTAGTGCAGTTGGTGAATGCCCATCCTTTGATCCACGGCCCATCTTGTCCGCCTCAGCAAGAGTCCTTGTTGCTGGGGAATTTCGCTTGATACCGCTGGCGAACGCACTGGCATTGGGACGCTTGCCTGTCGCCGCCGGCGGGATGGTCTTGTTGGGTGGTGGACGTCGCCTCACCGCGGTGCTCGTCGCGCCGTTCGTGGCTCGCGCAGCGCCAGTGCCGCCAGCGCCGCGGCGGGGTCCAAGACGCCCAGTATTCGGCTTCCCAGACGACTTTAGCTGCCGGTTCGCAGCAGCCCGGCGAGCCTCAGGCGACAACGGTGACTGGCACCGGCTGATAAGCTCCACACGGCGGCGATTCTCCGCGGCAACGTCGCGTTCGGCCAGGTCGAGGTCGAGATAGCACAACCGGATCGCCTGCGTCGCGCCGTCTGTGTTCTGAATCCCTTTGTTGAGCTGATCAGCGATGGTAGAGAGAAGCTGTGTGTATTGCCGCAGAAATGCTTCCAGTGCGTTGGCCGGAGCGCGCAGAGACACTGGCAGGTCCTCCGATCGATCGGCTGGGGCGGCGTTCGTGGGTGTGGCCACGGCAGCTGAAGCCTCCTCATCGACAGCACGCGCCGACGCTTCAGGGCGTGATGGCAAAACCGCGGAAGACGACGATGCCTCCTCGTCTTTGGCCTCTGAAAACGGTTCGTGCGAGTGCGTCGTGTGTGGTGAAACCGCAACTGCCTGCGGCTTCTCATCCTTGGTGTCCCCAGAGGGGACACCGGACGTGGTTGCAGTTGTTGTGGGCGGCGCGGGGCTGCCCAAGTAGTCGGCCAAGCGCAAGGCAACGTAGCGCCAGCATGGGTAGAAACGACTCGTGCTGTCGTGGCTGACAGGCAGACCAAGTTTGATGTCGACCACGTCGTGGCCGAGTGCAACGTACTCTCGACGATAGTTCATGACGAGGTCATACAGAGAGGTGAAGGTCATGGGCTTGAACATGAGGGTCGATTTGCGGCTCAAGCCAAGCGCACCAAAGCGCACCTGAGCCGCTGCCGTGCGTGCGCGGATTACCAGGACAATATGTCGGTATGTATTGTCGTTCGCCTGCGACTTGAATGATAATGGAATGCGGTCAATGTCCTTGAGCTCCTGCGTGAGCAAAAGCCCGACAAAGGTTGCTTCGAGGCACCGAATCGGTAGTGCCTCAGCGAGGATTTCCTTTGCGGTCATCAACACGCTTTGCAAGGGCCGGTGTTTTTCGAGATTGAAAATGGTCCTAGGAAGGTGGTTGTACGAGAGCGTATCAATCACCTTCTGAATGTGCGGAATCTGCTCAATGGAGGGAAGTTGACGTGGAATGGAGGACTCATCTGGTCTTGGTGGATCTAGAAGCCCCTCTGCTCCAGCGAATGGATTCAACCGACTGAGTTGCTCCACAATGGTCGCGCACCGATCCGACATTTTATTTGCCTAATTGGGAATCCCCAACTGAATTGACGGCAAGGCCAGGAGAGGGAGCTGGTGGAAGCAGACAAGAGAGGGGAGGGAGACACAAAAAAAAAATTCCTTGATCTGGTCACAGATCTGCGTTTCCCGACGTCCTTTAGAGAAGACGTGCTCGACTATCAGCCACCGTATCGACTGCGTTGCCCACCTGACAACTCTGTGCTATTCCCCGGTCAGTTCGGCTTCGAAAGAAAAGTGAAAAAAAGGAGGGAGGAAGGGAGTGAAACAGTCGGGTGCCGAAAGTCTCGAAGGGCAGTTCCGAGGTATGAAAGGTTGCGGAGAGGAGTGAGACCGTTGAAGGGTGTTGGCATGTGATGAAGCTGTGCACAATGTACACACATGGTGAAGGCCGAGCACGTCCAGTCCGGGAAAGGGAGACCGAGGACATTTCGACCGCGCCATTTGTTAGTGGAGAGCCTTGGTGTAGAGACTCAGAGCACCGTGCCCACGGCAGGTAACGCACAGCCACTCAGTTGTCAGCAATGTGGGTCCTCCTTTCCGCGCGTTTCGTCGTCTTGAGCATTTGACCGACCCATATCAACAGTTGTTGGCTCTCCTGTCTTCCCTTCTGTGTCTCTCTCACGCACGCACACATTGCCACAGGTACGCACGTGAGCGGGTTAGTTTTATTTGGTGTTCTTTATGGTGATGATTCGGCAGTGTTAATCGTTTTAGTGAACAAGAGAGAAACAAACAAGAAAACCGGGGGAAATCCACGCAGATTTGCAAAAATTGTTGTTGTTTTTTTGGCTCTGGAACAACAGGTGAGAGCAAGGTACACGGTGAGTGGTTCCGCCCACCCCCACGCAGGCTCACAGGTACCACTCGAGCTTGTCGTCGTCGTGTACCTTCTTGCGGAACCATTCGTACTCGCCGAATTGAGTGTCGAACGTCCCGGACTGCAGGGAGAGTAGGCGCAGTGTAAAGCGTGGGCCCATTTCTTGAAGGCGCACTTCCTCCATACTATCGAAGATGTAGCGGTGCGTGCGCAGGAAGATGTAGTCACGTTGGTTGTGGAAAGTGGCCACGGCACGGCCGGCGTAGTCACGCTTCGGTGGAAACAGGCACTCGAGCACGCGGCCAATGCGGCGACCTAGGCGAGTGTCGAAGTTCTTGAAGATCATCTCTGGGTAGTGGTCGGTCCTCGGTGCGGGGTCCTCCAGTTGTTCGTGGGTCAGAAAATTAGAGACACGAAAGGTCGCAGTCGGTCCCTCTGGAAGGTGGGAGACGATCATGTTGTGTGGCTCCTTGAGGCGATCTGTCAAGACGACCAAGTCGGTGAACTCGCGGTTGATGCAGTACTGTGTGATCTCCTTCAGGGTGTATGTCTTGCGTGGACGGTAAACCGAGTTCGGGAGGAGCCACAGCAGCTCCTTCACCATCTTCTTCGTCCGGAAGCAAGGCCGCTCGCCGGTGGTGATGAGCACTTTTGGCATCTTCTTCTCCCTAAAGTAGCTCGCAAACTCGTCATCGGCCTCGTCCATGACGATCTCCACGTCTTCGGGGTTGTCGATGAAGGTCACGTCTGGCTTGCGCAGTCGCTCTTTTGTTTTGGGGATCTCCTTCTCGGGAGCCTTGTCTTTGAGGCGGTTCCGTTCAGCCTCACGGCCTTCGCGGCGCGCTCGCTTGGTGTCCTTTTTCTGTTTCAAAATCTCAGTAAACAGCTGCGATTTGCGAATAGGCTGACGCGTTTCGCGAAACCTCTCCATTAGCTGAGGGTCCACCTCCGTCGCCTTCGACGACAACACATGCTTCCGCTTGGCGTGCGGTCGCACGCTTTTTTTCGACCGCGCTCCTCGCCCCATTTTTGTTACGTTGAATAACTAGAGTGCGTGCGCGCTCCACGTAAAAGTCCAAAAGACAGAGGACGGTATGGTTGAAGAAGAAGAAGAATGGTGTGTAACAGAAGAGAGAGAAAAGAGAGGAGGATACGTGAGGGGGTGTGGATCACCTTGCAAAGTGAGAGAGCAGATACACAGTGAGGGACACAGTGCAGCCTACAGTCCGGAGAGCGGCAGTACGCGGATTCAAACGTCCGTGCAACGCAGGTGCATGAGCACGAGAGAAGCAAGTGAGTATTTTTTTTTGTGATTGAATATAAATGAATTGCTGTCTGTATGTGCGTGTGTGTGTTTCAGGCCAGTAGGGAACATGGTAGGTGGATCTGAAATACTTCTCCGACAAGTCCAAAACGGGCACGCCCACAGCAGGGAAGGGGGGGGGGAAGAAGAGCAAGCCAAACGCGTCAAGACGTCATTGCTTGAGAACAAACTTACGCGACACAGTCTCCGCCAATTCCTCGAGTGCATCTGACAAGAAGCGCCGAAAAGCAGGATGCTGCCGCACCGCCGCGAAAGAAGGCTGGTCGCCAATTTCAGTTTTGGAGAGCGGCCGATCGGACGTCGAAAGCACCTGCACAACACAAGAGTGAACTTGCGCCCGCACGTCACGTGAAGGGTCTGTTGTGGATGACGACAGAGGCGCTGGCGCTACGGTGGCCGCACCAGAGCCGGTCTTCCCACGCTGATTCGCTGCAACGGGTTCACTACGAAAGGCCGCGAGCCGAGTCACCTCTGTGAGCTCGTCCAGCGTCTTCTGGCGATGTCGCTTCACGTGCGCCAGTGTCTCCGCATCGCCGTGAAACCCGTTCTCAATGCGACTGCCATACACAACCACGAAGGGGTTTATTCCAGTCGATGACTCCGTGTGCGCGCGCAAGACACAAATCAGTGGACTGACAGTCACAACTTGATCTATCCGGAGCCCGTCAGACCTTGTCGCGCCCCTCAGCAGCACAGGACTGGTGAAGTTGCTTTTTACAATTGCCCGCACACGCGCCATATTACCACTGAAGACATCATCTGTGGGAGCACACGGCAGCACATGAACCACCTCGCACTCCCCTGTTGTCGCTCGGACACCTTCAGCTTCCTCTGCGGTCACCTCATCTGGACTCTTGCCAAGCAAGACACACGTCACAGAAGGGAAGTGAACCACCGCCGCGTTGGCGCCCACGCGAAGGCGAACCTGTCCCTGCCCTGTCGACGCCGCAGTGTGCATAAGGCTAGCGAGGTTCACCTCGTTGAGGCCGAGCAGGCGCAACGCCTCCTGGACGTCGACGAAAAGTGGTGCGCCATTGTCTAAAATGCTTTGGCGGTGTATCTGGATCAACTCCGCCCACCGCTTCCGCGTCTCCATCGGGGAGGTCGTTGCAATGGTGGCGTCTGGCGATGAGCCGCTCACGTGCCCAAGCAGGGTCCGCTGCGTGGTTGGCGTCACTCGTTCCTCAACAGCGTCAAGTGCACCCATCGTCGACAGTGTGGCGCTTGCGTCAAGAAGAAACGGTTTGGGGGCTGTTGGCTGTGCTGCCTGACGCTCGAGTTTGGAGGGGATGCGGTTCGAAGGAGCAGGCGATGCGTCCTTATCACGCGACAGTGGCGAAGCTCCAGGCACGAGTTCCGTTGTCTCTGTCACCTTGTACACCTCCAGAGACCCCTCCAGTTGCACCTCACGCAGGGTGTAGACACCAGGATACGTGCTCTCGCTATCGAGAACCCGCATCGCTCGCATCATGGCAAGCGCGCCCTGGCGATCAGGCGGCGTGTCGGCGCGTTCCTTGAGAAACGAGACGGTCGTCACGAAGTCCCGCAGCGCCTCGACGTTAGGCCAAAAACAGACATCTTGGCTCGGCAGAAACTTTCGGACGCGGTCGTCGGAGAGAAGTGTATCGCGTGCCGACTGAAGCTCAGCGAGCTTCTGCAAGTGAAGTTGTCGAAGCTCCTCTGGCGTGTCGGTCATAGCCACCCGGCGCCGTCGCTCCTCTTCATCGGGGACAACGAGAAGGCGCTGTTGCATGGCCCCATCACGCGCCGTGCGTACCTCCACATACTCCGCTCCTGAGCACAGCACAGCCTCCTCAAAGCCCTTTGGGGTGAGAACGGCTGTCAGGTCAAGCTCAGGCTGTCCAGGAGATGTCATGTCAGGCCGGGGGTTGGAAGTGGGGAGAGAGATGACACTGGCAGCCTAGGGCGAAGGGAACTAAAAGAGACGCGACAAAACAGAAGAGTGAGAGTGTCTCAGCAGGTGTTCCACTGATAGGACTCTGGTCACCAAACAGAGGATTATGATAAAGATGGAGAGAACGGAGAAGGGAGTGGGATGAGAGGAGATGCGGTGAGCAAAAAAGAAACTGTGCGGGGACAACCTGGATACAACACGGTCGGGTACGCGCGGATCGCGGCACGTGGAGGCGGGCGAAGTGAGTTGTGTAGATACGACATGCTTCTGTGTCGCGACGAAAAGGGAGGTGCTTTTTGGACGAAACCCTTGAGTATCAAATGGCTGTCGTCACTACGTCGGAAGCTCACACCTCATCAGCGTTTCTGTCCGTTTTGTGTGATGTTCACGAGATGCACACTTTCTTCACGACGGTCGCTTGGTCGGAAGCGGTCGTGTTCCCTCTTCCGTGTGTGTATGTGTGTGCTCTTTCGTCTGGGTTGGTAACGTTTTGTTTTTTTCACCTTGGGGGTAGGAGTGGTATTTGAGTGTTTCATGAAACACCGACATGGGGGTGCGCAGGAAAGCAACAGAGAAGAAGGTCTGTGTGAATTCACTCAAAATCAAAGAAAAAATGAGTGAGAAGAAAGTGTGCTGCTCATCCTCTATGTTCTAAAAAGACGGATTTGAATCTAGTTTTTGTCTTTCTTTCCATCACTACGCATTTGTAGATGAACATCCACGGCTTCGTGGCGGTTCAGTTTTTCCTTTTGCTGCTGCTGGGGCGCGGGGGGCAGTCAGTAACTCAAGCGCTAGCTTCACGTTGCGGCCACAAAACAAAGTGTGCGCTGACAGTATTGCCCTGCATTGTTTGGTTTCAAGAGGTGTTTTTTTTTTTCAATCTTGCTTGGTATATATTTCTTGTTTTCTGTTACAGTATTTTTTTTTGCAAATAAAATCAGAGACAAAAATAAGTGTGAGGCACGTCTTCCTTATTTTGATATCTTTCTTTCATTGTCGGAAGGATGAGTCAGTATCAAATCTAAAGGTGTCACTTTCGTTCTGGTAGAACGGAGCGAACAAGTGAGTACAGACAACATCTTTGTGAATCTAGAAAGCAAAAAAAAAACAAGTGGTGGGCAAAAAAAAGTAAAGGAAAACAAAAAGAGAGAACAACATGCAAATGTCAAGCAAGCGAGACAGAAAAGGAGACACATAAAGGAAAACAGACGAAAACGCAAAGAGATGAGGACGAGCCAGGAGGGAGATGAGGAAGAAGCAACGCAAAACGAAGCACAACGAGAGAAGCACAAGTCTAAACGCGGCACACCAAGGACGTTAACGGCGACGGCCAATGGCGGATGGGAGAACCAAATTCGGCTGGCCACGTGCGTTGTTGCCGCGGCCGCCACGGGCTCCGCGTCCGCCATCAGCAAGGCCACCTGCTTGCAACATCATCTCGTCGAACTTGGAGGGACTGGGGAATGCAGCGTCGAAGAAAATTGCCATTGGGTCATCAGGGCTCACGTTGGTGACGCGGGGTGCAGGGGCACGCTGGCGGGGCTGTGGAACCGCCGGTTGGATCGGGGCGTCGTCGTCCTGCATCTCGTCCTCCACCTCGCGGTTTGCCAGGTACGCGTCGCGGCGAGAGACGGCGGCGGACGGCTGCTTGCGTGCGGTGTTGCGGCGTGCGCGTGGGGGTGCGCGTGGGGGCTTGCGGATCGCCTGCTGCACCGCCTCCTCGTCGAGCAGCAAATCGTCCATCTCCGCGTCGATTTGCGAGAGCGAGCGGGTGGGCTGCGGGCGCTTGTGCTGGCGGCGAGGAAGCAGAATCGGCTTCGTCTCGTCGCCCTCACTGAAGAGGGCGGAGTCGCCACCAAGGTCAGGCACCTCGCTCGTCTGACGCCGACGCGATGACGTCGCACGTTTCGTGCCTGCCACAGCAGACGCACCCCGACCGCGAACCGCAGCCTTGCTGGTCACAGTGTGAGCCGAAACAGCGCTGCGGCTCTTGGCCTGACGACCGGAGTGGGGCGCGTGAGGAGCCGCGGGTGCCTCGTCGATGAGTGCCGAGTCGTCAAGCGAGCCACTCTCGGCGTCCGACCAGTTGATCACCACAACGCTGTGCTTGCTCTTGCTCTTCTTCTGCTGAGAAAGGATGTTCGACACAATCTTCTCCAGCTTCGCGCGCTTTCGCTGCTGGTAGTGAATGCCATCCTCATCGCCTTCGTTGAAGTCGCTGTCGTCGCCGTCATAGAGCAGCGCGTCTTCGGAGACCAACGGCATGGACCGCTTCGCCTTCGCGGAGGAGCGCGCGCGGCGGAGCGAGGCACGCGCCAGCTCATCCAGTGCGGACTGGACCTCCGGGTCGCTGTCCTCTTCGAGACTCTTGAGCAGGTTCGCCTCCTTGGTCGCAGCGGCCGTCGTTGTGCGGGCGCGGGTGGGGGACGGTGTGATGGACGTGCGACGCCGTTTGGCGGCCGCCAGTAGCACCTCCTTGGCATGCTGCAGCGCGTTGATTTTCTCGGTCGCCTCCGGAGCGCGCAGTTCCGCCTTTTTGGCCTTCTCCTCCTCGCGGCGCATCTCGACCTCGAGCCGGCGCTGCTCCTCCTCCTTCTCCATCTCGGTTTTGGCCGAGAGCACAAACTCCTCGACGAAGCTGTCGTCGTAGAAGCTGTGGTGCAGCTGTGCCTCGCGGCGACGAGCTGCCAGACGCTGACGGCTCGCGGAACGTCCACGCCGCTGTGGGACAGGCGACTCGCGACGAGACCGCTGCGCAGCAGGAGCGGCATAGCTCGCCGCACCGGCGCCGTCGTCCGCGACGACAGTCGGATAAGAAGACGCGTTTTTCAGGATCGACGCTGGCGGTGGGGAGTTCTGGCGGCTGCGCACCGGCGACACGGGAGCCGACGCGGAAAAGGTTGGGTTGTAGTACGGACGCTCCTCACGCTCGCCGGCGAACGTGACGCTGCGGTGGCGAGGGTAGAACGGAAGGGGGGACATCAGTGGGGACTCGTCACCGAAGATGCCGCTCTTTGAGCCGCGCCGAGAGTATGAACGTTGGTTGACCGGGAGAATGCCGAGCTGCGTGCGCGGCACGGGCGAGGGCTGGCGAGAGCGCACACGTGGCGCTACCGTGTCCATGTAAACATCGGTCATCGGTACCGTAGAAGTCTGGCCTACGTCTTTTAAAACAAAAAAGGCGAGGGAGAAGTGTGTGTGGAGTAAGAGCAGCTCAGTGATGTATGCGCGTAACAAACTGAAGCTGGCAACTCTATTGTGGAGATACCTGGAGGGGAACGAAGAGAAAAAAAATCTAGTCTAGATGCCTCAAAAGTGCCTGTTGCTGTGGGATTTTGGGGACTGTTTGTGAGTGCTTGGTTGTTTTAGGGTTCACACCTTGTAAAAGGAAAAAAAAGCCGGTTCGTGTAAATGCAAGCGCAAGGAGAGACGGGAAGAATTGAAGAGAAAAAAATAATACTGTAAGCGGTGATTTGTTATTGATGAATTCGCAAAGAAGGCGTGTGAGATGAATAGAAAGAGAGAGAGAGGAGAGAGTGAGAGAAAGTGTATGCAGTGGAGAAAGTTGTTTTTGGAACACTCGCAGGAAGACCGCAGTGCTTGACAAGACGCCTCATGCACCAAGGGAAACTGCCACGATTCGCTTGTGTTCGCACATGAGAACAGTGATTGGTGCGCGCTGACGTCAGCGTGCCACCGATGTTGGAAGGAGTTGGTGAGAACCACGCCGGCGCAAGCACGACATGGAATTTCATTTCTTGACAACAGCTGAGGAGGTGACCTGAGTGCGCGATTGGACAGAGGAGAAGAATCTTTTGTATCAAGAGTACTCACCAGGAAGGTGAGGGGAGATGGGGGGAAAGACAGCTACATCTCAAGGGAGGCAGATGAGGTCCAGGAGATGAGAAAAGAAAGGAAAGAGCAAGGCACAAACGCCTTACAAACTCGCTGGTAGGCTCTCAGTCATTTGTTGTGTTGAAACGGTATTTGTTTCGACGAAGAAGAAGAAGAAAAGGTAAAAAAAAACAGATGGGTCTTTTGTTGTTAACGTTTTAGTGTGAATAAAAGACAGGTGAGAGTGTGTGCGTGTCGGAGAGGAACTGCAACTTGCAGCCATGAGTGCGGTGTATGACAAACTTCTTCGTTCAGATATCGCCCGTATGTTGAAGGCTGATCCGTTTCGTTCTTCTCTCACACACACACGCATTTTTCTCTCTTGTTCTCTTTGATTGGTCTTGTTTGTTTGTTTTTTGACAACGCGACGACCATCCATTACTTTTGATATCCGAAAGGGATCAGAGTGCCCCAAAAAGTAAAGCACAGTTGATTTATCACTTGTGTGCATTGCGTGTGTGGGTATTTGCGTTTGTGCCTTGTGCAGTCACGCCTACACGTCGCGACTCACCAGAATGACTGTCAGTGTCCGCGTTCTTGGGAGTGTGTCCTCAACGCCTGCATGAGGCAGAGACGGAGACGGAAAGCCGCGTCATGGTCGGCATCTGGCTCACATGACGCCAGCGGGCAGCTCGGAGGGCTTCGGGTAGGACGCCTGCGTACCCTTCCGAGTGACGCTAATCGCAGCGCACTCATTTGCCCGCTTGCACGCCTCCAGCAGGTTGTGACCGCAGCTCATAAAGTACACCATGGAGCCTACGAAGCAGTCGCCAGCGCCCGTGGTGTCGACGGCCTTGACGCGCTTGCCCTTGTGGTGAACGGGCGTGGCACCTGCCTCGGACAAGACGAAGCCTGCGGAACCGAGGGTGATGACAACATCCTTCACGCCAAGCTCCTGCAGTTTCTTGACGGCGGCAAAAGCCGACTGGGTGTCCGTGACCTTGACGCCTGTCATGAGTGCCGCCTCCACTTCGTTGGGGCAGAACAGGGAGACGGACGGCAGATACGGCTTGATCAGCTTGACCTCGTCGGGTGTCGGCGCCGGGGCCGTGTTGAAAACGGTGTAGATGCCGCGGCGGTGTGCCTCCTTGATGCCGTCAAGCGTGGTGGCGAGAGGAATCTCGTTCTGGCACACAAGGTAGCGCACTGACTTGGGGAAAAGGGCATCGTAGTTGCTGGTGAGAGTGCGAACCTTCTCAGGCACCAAATGTGTCGTCGCGTTCGGGCAAATGACGATTTCGTTGTTTGAGGACTTTGTGTCGACGAAGATCATGGCCAAGCCAGTGGCTTGCTTTGGCTGGCGCAGCATAAAACGCGTGTTGACGCCGTTCTTCTCCAGTTCCTTGATGTAGTCGGTGCCGTCCCCATCGGTGCCGACCATGCTCACCATCGCCGCCTTGGCACCGAGGCGACCCGCCGCCACAGCCTGGTTCGCGCCCTTGCCTCCGAAGCCCTTCTGGAAAGACTCAGAGTGCATGGTCTCGCCGATCTGAGGCACGTGATCGACGTAGGCAATGTAATCAAGGAAGCATGAGCCCAGCACCACAATCTCGGGCGCGTAGTCACTGAGCTGACCTTGAATGTTGCTTGCGCGACTCATTGCTGCTGGACGATTGGTTAAATAACGCGGCGAGTAAATTCACTTCGAGTGCACTCTGGAAAACGGGGAGCAAGGCTCGTTGTGGAAAACTGAAAATCGTTGGAATGTAGATTTGGAAGAGAGATGCAGATGTGTGCAGATCTACGGCATAGAGCATGTGAGGGCAACAGAAACGGCAGCGAGACAGAGAGAGAGAGGAAGAGAACATGGAAGTAAAAGAGGAGTTATATTGAATAGACAGGAAGCGTTTGGTGGATGCTGCACTAGTGACGACGTGTTTCACTATTTCCTGTGGCCCGTGTGCGGTGACGGCGCCATCGAGCTCAGCGGGAGGCGTTCGTCAAGTGAGAAAAGGCGGAGAGACGTTCAGCGCACGACCCCTGTGAGAGCGAGAAAGACACGACGGAGCAGTGCTGAGGTGGTGCCTTGTATTCGGTTTCTCCATGATGGTTGCGAGTACGCAGTAGCGGTCCTCTCTCTCTCTCTGTCGTAGCTTTTCAAGCCCAGCTGCCTATCACAGTCAGTCAGCTGTGGTATTTCAGAATGGAAATCCACATATATATTTTTCATGTGAATGCTTACGTTCGAAGCAAATAGAGATAGACCCCCCCCCACACACACACACACGCACACGCGAGCACGAACGGACAACCAGACAGACAGCCAAGCGGGGGGGGGCGAAAGGGTCAGAAGAACGGATGTCAGCTTCAGTGCACGCAATAATCCAGCTGGACAATCATTTCAAAAGGGTTTGAAGCTACGCGCGTGGTGGCACTCTCTAGAATATCCCACGACGTCCCGCCACGAGAAGGAACATGACTGCCAACGTGAAGAATGGATGGTGGAACAGAAAGTAGAACAGACAGTACACGAGCGTTGTGAGCACCACCGCCCAGGCAGCGAGCATTAGAAACGCGACAAGTGGGCTTCGTCCGTGTGAGCGGAAGCCAAGAAACTGCTGCGTAAAGTCGTTTTGTGGAGTGTTGTAATTGACAGAGCTGCGACCAAAGTGCACGCGGCCATCGCGACTGCTGCGGTGAGCGCTGTTGTAGTCCTCGTCAGTCTGATTCATGCTGGCGTTGGGGTCGGAGCTGGTGGTGCGGTGCACGGTGAAGCGCGACCCGCGAGGGTCTGTGAAGACCGTCTCTTCCATCCGGTTGCCGTACTGGTCCACAAACACGCGTTTCGACGGTGACTGGAAGAACGGTCGGAATGTCTGGCTGCCACCGGGAAAAGACTTGCCGACGTTCGCGCCGAGGCCACTGCCAGCGTTTATGCCGCCCTTGCGCATCTCCTCCTCGAGGTTTCGGAAAATCTGGTCAACTCGCATGCCACCGAAGATCTCGCGGAACAGTCGGTCAGCCTCCTCCTGCGACATTTGCTGATACTGCTGTTGAAACCCTGAGCCGCCCCGCGGATATTGACCATACGATCCACGAGGGAATCCCCCAGTGTTGGTGGCACCTCCACCTCCCATCCCGTTGAACATGGCACGCTGCGCGTCGTACTCTTTTCGCTTTTCCTTTTGGCCCACGACGTTGTACGCAGCGGACACAGTTTTGAACTTTTCCTCAGCACCTGGCTCGTGATTCCGATCAGGGTGGTACTGAAGGGCCAGTTTCTTGTACGCGCTCTTGATCTCATCCTGCGTTGCATCCGGCTTGACGCCGAGGACGGCGTAGTAGTCGCTCTCGTTTGCGGTCGATTGGAGGCGTCGCTGCTGTGACAGCGCATGCGAGGAAAAGGCCACCGCAGGCGCTGACTGCGTAAACGAGCGACGCCACGCGGGCTGGGAAGGTGAAGTGCTGGTCGCACATTGATGTGTGGCATAGCCTCGCACTCCACTGGAACGAGCACCTGCGTTCCAATGGCGGAGCCCGCAAGCTGCTGATACGGCGCCTGCACCACGGACAGTAAACCCACGAGGCAGCCGATGCAGCATTACAAATCGCGATTAGTAATAATAACAGTAATAGTACCCAATAAAAAAAAGACACGGAAAGAGGGGGGGGGCTTGGAAACAAACAAAAAAGCGCAAAAAAGCAAAACTGTTTTTTCTTTGCCTGTTGTATAGTCAAGGCTGGCAGTGAATCGGAGTGAAGGTCAGTATCAAACGTGACAACTGAAAGAGTTAGTCGTGTCTGCTGTTCCGTCCACTGAATCAGGACTGGCTGCGCTCAGACGACAAGACGAGGTTGGGAAGAGAGGGAGAGGGAGAGAGAGGTGGGGCAGATAGAATGTGCGAGCCGTGGTGTACAAGATCAGTCAACGGAGACACGGAGAAGAGTTAGACCAAACACCAACTGTCAGGCGCAAGTGCCTCTCAGAACATGAATTTTCCGTTCTTCTCTTTTGTGAGGTTGAAGAGGTGCGATCGTGTCTTGTTCAGGTAACGCACATTCATCTCGGTTTTGCTTTTTGTTTGGTTTGCTTCTCAAACGCAACACGATTGTCATGGTGTGCTCGAGTAGTTGCCCTGTGGAAGTGTTCTACTGATGTGTTTCCCTTCGCCAGATGCATGAACGCTGAAAGGTTGGAAAAGTTCTATGGCAAATCTAAAGCACATAAGTCGCGCGCGCGTGTGTGTGTATAAAATTCTGTGTGTGAAAGTGAGAGCAATGACTCGAGTGGAGGGGAGGGGGGAGAGGGTGAGAAACAGCGCTTGGCGGCACGGCGCAGGCTACAATGTAGACCCAGTGACGGCGTTCTCACGCAGCAAATCCATGCAGATATCGCGGGTTTCATCCGAACGCAGTCGCTGCCGCCCGAGTAAGTCTTCGCGGCGCGCGGCAGTGCGGATGGAGGCCTCCTGCACAAGGAGACCCAGGCCTCGTTGCTTCTCTTCGATCATTTTAATGCCACTCTGTGCCTTGTGCTGCCACATCTCCACGCCGTCGCGAAACTGCTGCGCCATTTGACGGATCTTCTCGACCTCCCGCTCCAGTTCGGGCTGGTCCTCAGTGAGGGAGTGACGCACTGCGAGCAACAGTTGATTCAGCTCCTGTTCCACTTGCAAGGAAAGTTGCGCAGTGCCCTGTTGCAGGTGAGTCTCTCGCTGCCGGTCAACCTCGTCCCAGGCAACATCAAATTCCTTCTCTATGGACTGCATCGTGAGTCGTGGTGTAGCTGCTGGTCGTGTGATGGACTGTGGCTGTCACGTTCCTGTTGAGGGAAGAAAGGGATGTGGGGAGGGGGAGAAGCGACAGGTATGAAATGGAAGAAAAAGGAGAAGGGACGTTGGTGCCACAAAGGGGTGCAGAGGAAGCGATGAACATCGACAAGGAGCACAAGGTGGTCTCACACATCCACAGCGACAGCGAAGGGAGGAGCAGTGGCAAGAGAGACAGTGAAGCTCAACGAAGAGTATCTCATCTTCTCTCCCCTGAGACAAAGAAGCAAATGACAAACGGTGGTTTATAGAGTGGTGAGAGGTGAGAAAGAGAGCAAGAGAAAGCAAAGTGTTCACCCAGATTTCTTTTTTAGAAAGAATCCATGTCGCTGTGTCAACAAGGATCTGCGAGACAGACGCATGTCCATTGACGTACACACCTTCACGGAAGTAAAACAGAAAGGGAAAGCACAAAAAAAAAAAAGAACACTTCTAAACAGTGACTGTTTTTTTTCTCTCGTGTGAGTACGGTGCAAGTATCACGGCGACGCGGAAATGTGCTCATGAGAGTCAAGACGCGCACTTTGAGCCGCGCCGTACGCGCCACGAGAGTGAGGTGTGCGTGATGGTGAGTGAGGCATGCCAGCAAGTCTGTTGGTCATGCGGTTGTTGTTGTCGTTGTGCCGAACTGCAGAAACTAGACGGTGCTCACGCTCGTGCGCTGTCAGGGTGGCGGAGGCTGGGAGCGCACTGCGTCCACTGCTGTGCGCGGAATAGAGCGGTCTTTCTGTACGGTAGCTCTCTAGGGGAGGTTGGGGAGCATGGCTTGGAGTCGCCGCACCCGACGGGGACGAGGAGGTGGGTGTGAGTGAAACAGTGTGTGAAGATGACGCACCCTCCTCGTCCGCGCTAGGCTCAGTCGACGAGGCAGTACGTGCATCGTTTGTCAGAGCGTTGGGGTGGAAGGCAGAACGCCATTGCTCCAGCACTGCGTTTGTCAGTGACGTTGGGCCACTATTGCCAGCTGTCGCCTGAGAGTTTTCGCCTGCGTCGGCGTCAGCGTCATGGCGCAGCGTCCACTGCTCGTAAACTGCCATAAAGCTCGCTGCAGATAATCTGGCCTTTTCGCTGCGGCGTGAACGCGCCCAGTACGACCAACGACGCACGTCGAGAGGAGCCGTCGCGTCGTTGGGGTGTCCCATCTCAATGACGACGTCCGTCTCTGGCGAGTTCCACGTGGTGTCTTGGTCCCCCTCATCGCCGCCTGATTCGCCGAGAGTGTCGAACATGGCACCGTGCGGCACCGAGCCGACTCCATCGACAACCCCACAGCAGTACTTGACGGCCTCCGACAGTTGCATCAGGCTTCCATCGCGGGACGCGGCGATGAGAACAAATGGCATGCAAAATACGCCGAGCACTTCCTTCATCAAGTTCGCCATCACGCTGTCGAGGAAGAGAAACGTGATGTGGTGCAGAAACGCGTCGCCAGACTTGCGCCACTCGGGGTCATCGTAGTACAGGCTATCCGTAAGAGCATCCAGTTGTGGTGTGTAGTTGTACTCCCGCGCTCGAGGGTCTTCTTTTGGGAAGCTCGCGAACAGCAGAAGAGAAATGGATAGCCACCAAACGAAGGAGATGCCCATGAAGGTTCCCATGACGAGCAGAGACGGGTTCAGGAACGACACGGCCACCACCGTCAGCACGCACGTACTGCTGGCGCGGCGCACGAGCCTCGATAGATTCGTGTGGACAGAAAGGCGGCTCACCATGTCGATTGCCTCCGTCTCCGCTGTCTGAAGTCGGCAGTTGAACAGATGTTCCACCTCGTTGTAGAGGCGAAATGTCAATCGTGCTCGAGAATTCCACCCGTATTGCTTGAGGGAGGTCAGGTTTTGCTTGAGAACCGCCGCGTTCTTGGCCAAAATTTTCAAGAGCAAGAAGACCACGATGAAGGGGTACACGGCCAGGTAGCACTGGGCGTATCGAACCGCCCTTAGATGGAGCCGCCCGGCCGCGCACGTGACACCACCGTCAAGATCAGTGAGGACGGTGTGGAATGGGTCAAAGAGGGCAGGAAGGAGCCCGCGCACAACGCTCGTGTCGAGGTAGCGTATGGCGCCGCGCTCCAGCACGCCACTGCCTCGCACGGAAATCATTAGGTTGTCTTCCCAAAGAAGCGTCTGCACAGCACGCAAGGCATCCCACGAGGAACCGTTAGCACAAAAGCGCAGCTTTTTCTCGCGAGTCACGTACGCGCACAGTGCCTCGACAAAAGCGTCCCAGCTCATCGTCCCCAGCACCACACGGTCGCTCAGCAGGCTCTCCGTGGCTCGGTAGTCATCGCGCCAGAGCCGTGCGTGCCGCCAGTTTTGCCGCAGGCGGTGGAATGGGGTGCGGAAGCCAGCGTTGACGCCCATCCGTCGCACCATGTCATCGACCTCAGACTGGACGCAGTAAGTGGCCAAGGTGTGAAACGCTTCGTACACCGCACCGGCACCCGTTGAGAGGAACACGAGTGCCCCAAGACAGTACCCAAGAGCAGTTGGCTTGTGAATAAATGGGGCGTGGCATGCACTGAAGAGAGATGGCACACTGCACCCTGCATCAACGCAGCTGCTAGCTTGATCCCATCTGAAGCACACTGTCAGCAGAACGGCAGTGATGAAGAGAATAAGTGCGTTCGCGAAGTCGACAAGACTCGCAGTGAAAACACCCCAAAAACCCTTGTGAAGCCAGTAGTGATAAGCGCTGCGCATGAATAGTTGAGCATCCTCCACGGTTTCGCCGCCGCCGCAGTAGAGCGAGTACTGTGGCACCAAAAGTGATGGCATTCCGACCTAGGTCAGGTGCCAGCCAGTGCAAGCGTGAGTCTGGAAAATGCAAATGAAAACAGTAAGACCAAGTGTTTTTTTTTGTTTCATGAACGGAGACGGCAACTTTTGTGATGGGATTATGACGATTCTTGGTGCAGAAAAGAAAGAAGAGAGAAGAAGAGAGAAAAAAGAAGTGGAAGAAAGTGGGGGGGTATTCAAGAGAATAAAGACAGCGACTGACCAGGAGAAGTTCGTTCGTTGAAGCAGCAGTCTAGCCACGATGCACATTCAGCGACATCGGTACCAGTGCTCGTGATTATGTGAGTGGATGTGTGACGGCTGGATTCTGACGTCTTTTTTTTTCAAGGTGGGCAGCCCTGAGAGTTTCGCTGTCGTGGTTTCTTTCATGCATTTTCATTTCATGCGACGCTCAGTCGGCCTGCATTGAGCTTTCTGTGCCCTCCACAACCTGTTCATCCAAAGAAAAAGGAACGGTGTAGGCGAGTTGTCCACGGTGCTGAGGAGCGGGTGTCATCGTATGTTGAGGATGTTGTTAAGTGTAAAGGCTACCAGCCATACGTTCTGTTTATCATATCACGTGGTCTATGTTTAAAGGAAAAAATCCGAATCACGTCAATCAGCAGCGCAGCCACTGCACACATCACACGCGCATCACACGTGCACACACAAGAAAAAAAAAACAGAGTCAAACGATGGCAGACGGAGGAACAAAATGAGCGAGAAGGGGGGAACACAAAACACAGAAAACGTGTGGGAAATATCCGGAGGAGCCAGACGAGGCCGTCGCAAGCCGCGTCGTCTAACTGATAGTGAGCCTGCGCAGGGCATCCTCCAAGGAAATGTGCGTATCCATGCTAGGACGGTTCAGTGGTGGCTCGCTCTGGGGCTCCGCAGATGGCTTCACCACCTCGAGCTCGATGCGGTCGACGAGTAGGCGGCTCAGCAGGTTGTCCAGTTCCTTGTAGGCGTCACTGGTGCGCTGCATGCGACTCGCGCGGAGTGCATTGCGCCGACAGAAGTACCGCACCGCGTCGAGGCGCGACGCCTCGGACTCGATCATGTGAAGTGGAAGCAGCGCCCAGAACCACGTCTCTGTGTTGCACTCCAACTCTGCGGCAAGACCAAGCAGCACGTCCGTCTCGGCGCTCTTGTAGGCAGCGTCACGGGTGAGGCCAAGAGCTCGCACGGCAGCCACGATGAGGAACGGGGTCAGGAACGCCGTTGCACAGTAGCTCGAAGCGTGTGGGTGGAGGCAGGAGGCGGGCGGCGCCGTGCCTTCCGCAAAGCCCTCGAGAAGAAGAAGTGCTGAATCGGAGAAGACGTGACCGCGGACGACCATATCTTTGGCGCGTTTCGTCTCGACGGTGGTGATCCGCTCAGCATAGGGCGGGAGTGGGTTCGACGAACGCGCCTCGGGTGAGTCGAGGCGGTCCAAGAGCGACTTGACAATGTCCTCAGCCGGGGTGTCTGGTGTGCACCCGTAAAATGTAAAGATTCCCAAGAGCTGCTTCCACGTTGCGGCGGCTGGGTGCGCGGCGACGCGGGCCTTCTTGGAGTCGTCCTGCAGCGCCGTGACGCTGAGTCCGTCGTACTCGGGCTCCACCAGGAACGGTTCCACACGGCCAGAAAGCAAGCTCACGACCTTCTCCCGCACCTGTTGGCCATCCCTGAAGCCACCCTTCGCCATCTCGACGTAGCCACCGAATTGATTACCCTCACCGCAGACCCGCACCACGCGCGCGATGTCGTCGTTGCACAGCGCTCTCGCCGGGGTGCGGGCATCGCGCAGCTTGTGGCAGAGCATAATCTGCACGAGCTCCTCTGCAGGGTCCAGCTGGTTGTCCCCAACTGCAACGGCCACGAAATCCGCGAGTTCGTCACTGAGCCACTTTGCAAGATTGCGGTGCCGCAGTTGGCGAAGGTACCGCGTCTCCTCTAGCGCCTTGCCAACGGCCTGGTCACACTCAGGCAGGCCGTAGAGCGCGCTGAGCAAGTGCACAATCGTGGAGCACTGCTTCACGGCGAGTTCCTCCACGCGAGAGACCGGCTGCGGCTTGTCCACGTGACGGATCGCCCCGGCGACGACACGCAGCTTCTCTTCGGACAAGGACGTCGTGGACTCGCTTCGGTGCAAGTTGACGCTCGCAAGAGGGTAGTGCTGCTTCAATTTGATGTCGAGCTCATCGTTCGGGGTAGGCGTGGCCACTGCGAGGTACGGGAAAAGCGCCCTGAGCGCCGTCACAGCACAGCGCGGCAGATAGCGAGAGGCTGGTTTCTGCCATGAGAACGGTGATACGAGCGATACGCGAGCACCGAGCGTTTCTGCGACGCCACGGTGTTCCTCCACGCCATCACGCAGACTCGAGAACGCTGGTGTGAGGACATGCCCGGTGGGTGCCCACCCGGAGCGGAAACTGCGGGAAAAGCTGCCAAGGAGGTTCGCGCGGTCGTTCCCGCTCTGAGGTGTGGCGACGTAGCGCGCGTGGATGGACGAGTCAGAGGCGCGCACAAAATATGCGGGTCGCTCCTTCCCCATCAAGTAGTTCCGCAGCGTCACTTTTCCGCGAACGAGCGTCTCCTGGCGGCGCATGTCAGGAAGCTTGTACGGGAGTTCGAAGTCGTCCGTGTCGCCGACCGCCTCAACGTGAACCCGAGTGCTGGGTTTGGGGCGCTGCAGTGCACCTGCGTCAGGGATCGTGTACGGCTGCGTCGCCACTGGTGGCGCGCCGACACTCGATCCGTCGCGGTCAACATCGATGTGGGGTTTTTCAAGATGTTGCTGACCTCCATCGGTGTCGTCGTTGAGAATGTACTCGAAGACTCCGTTCTGAAAAGACACGACTACCGCTCCGTCGCGGCGGCACTGTTCCTCGAGCGCTTGTGCGGAGTCTTGCGAAACCTTGTGAATCGTCACCATCGCCTTGACGTTAAGGCCGGTGTGCAGAGCGGGGAGTACGCTGTTGGCGTACAAGTGGACATTACCATCGTCCCCGAGATGCAGAGTGTCTGTGATTTCCATTCTCACCAAGTTGACCGGCTCGAGGAAGGCGATGCTGCACTTGCCGTCGCGACGCCATGCGCGAAAGTTGCGGACGTGGCGAAGCTCTTCAGCGCGGTAACCGCTGAGGGCCTCCAGCGAAGGTGAAAACACGTAGTCCGCATTGCTGCAAGTTGGGGCCGCCACGTTCACGGAGGCAGCCGGCGACGACGCGGCGCTCTCATGAGGCAGTGCCACGTAGTCACTGGTATCAGCCGTGCCGAACATAAGCTGTCGTTCACCATCAGCTGCCCGGCCGTGAACACCAAGATGAATGGAAGGAGAGAGGATGTCCTTGAGGGCCGCGGGGGAGATCGCGCTCATGGTCAACGCCGCGGGCTGCTGCTTGCTGGAGGCGTCAGCGTCAGGAGCGGTCTGTGGCTTCACCCAAGTCCGCACGGACCCCTGAGGAAGGACAGCACGGGTGGCAGGCACGAACGTCTTCGCCGCGCCATCCGCGGCAGGCACTTGCGGACGGTCGAACAGGAGGACGCTGCCGTAAGGTCGCGCGCTGAAGTCAGGCAACGAGAGAAACGAGAGGTCACTGGGACGAATGGGTCCTTGACCAGGGCCGTACGTCCCAGCCGCAGAAGGTGCCGAGGGCCCGTAATTCATAGCCCCGGCTTGACCAAGTCCTGCGCTCTGTTGAGGCTGACCAAAACCACCACCAGCTGGCTGACCAAAGCCGCCGGCAGTCGGTTGTTGAGGCTGTCCAAAACCACCCGCGGCAGGTTGTCCGAAGCCTCCAGCAGTCGGTTGCTGGGGCTGTCCAAAACCACCCGCGGCAGGTTGTCCGAAGCCACCAGCAGTCGGTTGCTGAGGCTGACCGAATCCGCCAGCGGCTTGCTGAGGCTGCCCAAAACCACCAGCGGCAGGTTGTCCGAAGCCACCAGCAGTCGGTTGTTGGGGCTGTCCAAAACCACCAGCGGCTGGCTGCCCGAACCCGCTGGCGTTTTGCTGCGGTTGGCCAAAACCACCAGCACCACGCCCTGCACCAAAGCCAGACGCATTCGCAGGTTGGCCGAACCCACCAGCGGCAGGTTGTCCAAAGCCGCCGGCAGTCGGTTGTTGAGGCTGGCCAAAACCACCAGCGGCTGGCTGTCCAAAGCCGCCAGCACTTGGTTGTTGGGGCTGACCGAATCCGCCAGCAGCTTGCTGAGGCTGTCCAAAACCACCAGCGGCAGGCTGCCCGAACCCGCTGGCGTTTTGCTGCGGTTGGCCAAAACCACCAGCACCACGCCCTGCACCAAAGCCAGACGCATTCGCAGGTTGGCCGAACCCACCAGTGCTCTGCTGTGGTTGACCAAACCCGCCCGCAGCTGCAGCAGGTTGTCCAAAGCCTCCAGCACCACGCCCTGCACCAAATCCTCCAGTATTACCTGGTTGGCCAAAACCGCCATTTGCAGCTGGTTGCCCAAAGCCTCCGGCAGCTGGCTGTGCTTGCCCGAATCCACCAGCAGCCGGCTGTCCGAAACCGCCGGCAGTCGGCTGTTGTGGCTGCCCGAAGCTTCCAGCGGCGCGTCCTGCACCAAAGCCAGACGTATTCGCAGCTTGACCGAAACCACCAGCAGCGGCAGCGGGCTGTCCGAATCCACTGACGTTCGTTTGTTGGGGTTGACCAAAACCACCACCAGCAGGAGCAGGTTGCCCAAAACCACCAGCGCCACGCGCCGCGCCGAAGCCGCTGGCGTTCTGCTGCGGTTGTCCGAATCCGCCAGCAGCAGGCTGTCCAAAGCCGCCAGCAGTTGGTTGTTGGGGCTGACCGAAGCCGCCAGCGGCTTGCTGAGGCTGACCAAAACCACCAGCGGCTGGCTGTCCAAAACCACCAGCGGCAGGTTGTCCGAAGCCTCCAGCAGTCGGTTGCTGAGGCTGACCGAACCCGCCAGCGGCTTGCTGGGGCTGACCAAAACCACCAGCGGCTGGCTGTCCAAAACCACCAGCGGCAGGTTGTCCGAAGCCACCAGCAGTCGGTTGCTGAGGCTGACCGAACCCGCCAGTGGCTTGCTGAGACTGACCAAAACCACCAGCGGCTGGCTGTCCAAAACCACCAGCGGCTGGCTGTCCAAAACCACCAGCGGCTGGCTGTCCAAAACCACCAGCGGCAGGTTGTCCGAAGCCACCAGCAGTCGGTTGCTGAGGCTGACCGAACCCGCCAGCAGCTTGCTGAGGCTGCCCAAAACCACCAGCGGCAGGTTGTCCAAAACCACCAGCAGTCGGTTGCTGGGGCTGTCCAAAACCACCAGCGGCTGGCTGGCCAAAACCACCAGCGCCGCGCGCCGCACCAAAGCCAGACGCATTCGCAGGTTGCCCGAACCCACCAGCAGCAGCTGGCTGACCAAAACTCATGCTTGGAGCTTACTACTATAACAATTAGAGAAGGAAAAAAAAGAGTACGACTTGTGCATAGTGTGGTGTGAGGAGGGAAGAACGAAAAGTGGTAGATATGGGAGGTTGCGGCACGGATGACGAATGAATACACAAAAGGAGACGGAAGTACAAGGGGAATGTTTCTTTTCTATCGGTGTGTGTTTGAGGCAGGGTTGAGTCTGCAGGCTACACTCAAGCCTCTGTCGATTGCGGGTGTGGAAAGAGAAGGGGAAGAGGGTGAAGCGCGGCTCTCAGTGGCCGTGCTGGCTTCATTCCCAACTATATTTTTGCAGTGAAAAATCGTCATTTTCGTGAGGGAACAGAAAAATGGAGAACAAGCACGGTGCGAATTGGACACGATGGTGAACGTAAAAGGTAAGCCCCAAAAGCGATGAATCACCGGAGACCAATCTTTGGTGGGGCCGGTGATGCCGAGGTTGGCTGCAAGTCTGACCAGTGAAGCATTTCACTGGAGATTGGCGCATTCGCTGACGAAAACCGAGAGACAGAAACTTCGCAGAAAAGCTTGCCATCCTGCAAAAACCACCTTTGCTCACTTCGGATCAGCTTGAACAGATCCCGCATCAGCACGGGCTGCGGATTGTTGGCCACCTGAGAGGGCCCTGCATTCGACTTGGCTTCACATAAATCGTCCCAGTGAAGCATTTCGGTGCAGAACGGTTGGAATGAGGCACCTGCGAGACAAATGTCGATGGCGGCGGATGCGTAGACCATCCGGCTTGTACCCTCAGTGAGGGGCATTGGTGGCGCCCGGCCTTGGCCGGGGGTTGCGAAATGCTGCATCATCTGCGGCGTGCCGTCGTTGGTGTTGTTTGCTTGTCTCAAGTCGTCCCAGTGCATCATTTCAGCACAACGGAGTTGCTGCGGCTTCCCAGCATCATCTAGTTTGACTGCAAGACACATGTACACTTGCGGCACACCATCGACACTGTTCACTTGCTGTGTCAGTTCAATCGGTGCAACATCGGGATCAAGTTGTGTTGCTAAGCTCGTGGGAACTGAAGGTGCAGCTGAGTAGGCAGCCATTGGAAAGTTTGCACTCAGTCAGACGACGCCACGCTGTCCAAGAGGTGTGGGAGAGGGGGGAAAGGTCAACAAGAAAGTACAAGATGTGAGAGCACAATAACTTGAAGAGATGGTTGCGCACTGTTTGAGGCAGAGGCTATTTGAGTGTGAGTGAAGGAGAAAACAGATGAAGGATAGAAGCCGTGGCTACTTTTCTGACATACATCTAGCTGCTACTGTGTTCACGTCCAAGTCAGACACCGCGCGCGCACACAGCAGGATGTGGGGGATGACGGGGGTGGGGTAGTGAAAAACAAAGTGCTGGATACTGCATGGTGTACTGTGGTTCCGATGTCTACGTGGTTGCGTTTCCGTGAGGGTAGTTATGTGTGCCTGTGTATGTGTGTGTGTGCGTGTGTGTGATCATTGTAATTGTACAAGGCGATTTAGACGCTGGTTAAGATGGATCGTGTTAAGGTACTAGATTATCTTTCGGTACCGCTGCGCCACCCCAATGGCGCACCAAGTAGCTCACAGTACTGGGGTGAATGAGGATGCGCTGATCCAAGGCGGCTGGCTCAGTTGGTAGAGTGGCTTTCGTGAAACTTGGTGATCAGCGACATGTCATACTCTGTTCGAGGGAACACTGAAGCCTGTTTGAGAAGGTACTGCGTCATGATCTCCTCATCCTGCAGCGATTCTGGCGCGCACTCAGCGGACCGAAGGAGTTGCAGAAGAGCGGAGGAGCAGAGAGACTTGAGATCGGCTCCGCTGAAGCCCTCTGTTGCGCTCGCCAGTGCATCAAGGTCCACACGGGTCTGTGAAAGATGAAGCGCCAGGATGCTTTTCCGATCGTCAAGTGTGGGAAGGGGAACATACACCAGGTAGTCAAAGCGGCCAGGACGCAAAAGTGCGTCGTCGATCATGCTGGGGACGTTGGTGGCACCGATGAAACACACGCCGCGTGCGGCAGCGAAGCCATCCATTTCGGTTAAGAGCGTGGACAGGAGCCTGGTTTGCTCCGTCTCGTGTTGCCCGGAAGAGCGCCGTCTGCCAATGACCTCCACCTCGTCGAAGAAAACGAGGCAGGGTGCCTGTTGTGCGGCGCGTGCGAACACGTCACGCACCATCTGCTCGCTCTCGCCGACAAACGCGCTCAGCACGGACGCGGAATCCAGATAAATGAACGCGAACTTCCCCTCGCTGCAGAGAGCCTTGACCAGCGTGGTTTTGGCGCACCCTGGTGGACCGTAGAGTAGAACGCCCTTCGGGGCAGTGATGCCGAATCGCCGCAGTTGATCAGGATGTTGTTGCGGCCACACAAGGGCACGATAAAGGCGGTCTTTGACGTCAGGGATGCCACCAATCTCGCTCCACTTGACTGTCTTGAACGGTGGCGTGTAGTGCCAACTCGGGGTGTCGGCGATGGCAAGCACGTCGAGACGCGTTTTGCCGACCAGCGTTTGCGCCTCCTGGATCCAGTCGTGGCCGCACCCACCACGTCGCGAGGCTAAGAGAGCGGCACGCTGCTCCAAATCCGGCGGTGCGATAACGACATGGGAAGAAAAGAAAGATTCCATGACATCCTTGGCGCAGGCGGCGCTGTAATCGTGGGAGGCCGCGAGGACGACTACAGATGGATGAAACCCGTTTCGCGCTGACGCCAGTCGCACCGCGTCGCTGGTGAGTCGCCGAATGGCCAGCTTTGCCGCCTCCGGCTCCTCCACTGAAAAGTACCGTGATGCCTCTGGGAGAACCAAGGCGATGACACGCGCTGGTGCACCCACCTCCACAGCCATCGAGGGAGACCATTGAAAAACCGCCCCGGTCGCCGCAATGCAGCGTGACAGACAATGAGACACAGTGGTTCGGACACCACAGCCGTGGGGACCGCGGACGATGACCCCGGTGATCTGACCTGGTCGCGATTCGGCAAAGGTCAGCAATTGCGTCAGCTGACGCACCGCACTCCCCAGGCTGACGGGTTCGTCTGCATTATTAACTGCCACAGACCGTGCAGTCGTTTCGCCGGGGCTGTTCAGTCGAATGCGGCTGTCGCCTCGGACGAGTGCGACGCCGCGGTAGCCATCGCGCAAGGTCATGTCCTGGACGGTGAAAGGTCCGAGTGCCGTCTGCACGCGCGCACCAACACAAACGAAACGCCCCACCACCGCAGCAGAAAGGAAGCTGAGGGCAGTGCGGGTGCTGTCGAGACGCTGGCCACTGAGAGTGACCGAAGTAGCATGGTACACAGGTTGCAGCGCGTGCAGGTGAAACTCGTTGGCGTCGTCCGCCGCATCCTGTGCAGTGGCAAAGTGGTAGCGGTCGTCCACACCGCAGCCACGCCAGTGAACGCGCCGTGTCTCCGTGAATTCTGTGTTGTCACGAACAAAGGTGGCCGCGTGAGACGCGGGGATGTGGATGCTGGCCTCAAATGTATAACGAGTGGTAGCGTGTGGAACAGCCATCACATGGCAAAGCCACCAGCAGCCGTTGAACTCAACACAAACGCACGGTCTCGTCGCACACTTCCACGTGCTGGGGACTTGAAGCATTATGTCTCACTGAACCATACATACACATGCATATATGGCTGGTGTGCTTTTTCGTGTTGTTTACAGCGAAATGAGGAAAGAGGAACAAGAACAGTGGAGGGGCAGAGAGGGGAGAGTGAGACGGGTGTAGACGAATCGAGACAGATGAATGACGGCACGTCACTGAAACAAAAAATGAAAGCGAGGAAAGGTTTGGAGGCGACTGCTCAATATCGGCATGCACGGTACAAAGTGTTGTCCAGCTCCAGTGATCCTGCCTTGTGGTGGTGGCGGTCGCGCTGTTGCTTTGTTGTTCGAACGTCTCACATAGAGATGTCAAAGTGGTGTCATCTGCACTCGTCAACGGTACCCCACATTAATAGCCTTGTTGTTGTTGTCCGTGCTGCTGAAAGTGGTTGTGCCTCGTATAGTGAGTGGTTAGGAAGGGAACGAAAGATTTGATCGGCCAAACAGGAGGGGGGAAAGTCAACCAACATTCTCTGTCGCCTTCAATGTACAGCAGAGCTGTCCTTTTGTTTCCTGGTTCAACGCGCTTTGGGTTTTCCCGTTTACAGTTGTCTATGGTGAAGAAGTAAAAGAATCAGAAAAGAAGAGTTGAGCGTTGCAATAAAAAAAAACTCAATCGGGCAACAAAAGAAAGGTAAAGGAGGCGGCAAAAAAAACTTGAAAAGGTTGGTTGATACAATCAGTACAATCAGGAAACAAACATATGGAAGCGAGTGGACGTGGGCTTTCGCGCACAACAAAACAAAACAGAGCAGGCAAGTACATGTGCCCTGTGCAAGCTCTTGTTTGAATGAGCGCAAAGTAACCGAAAAAAAAGACAAGAAAGGGAAGAGGGAAATAGAAGAGAAACTCTTGAAATCTATGATAGCTTTCCCTTTTGGGTGTGTGTGTGTACTTTTATGTGACGTGAAATTGAGGTGAGAATGTATACGGAAAGGAAAGAACTGTACATGTGCCCATGCGTAGAGGCAACAATGGGAGAACTAAGGTTTCTCCGCAGCTGATTGACGCACGCAAAGAGAGTGGGAAATGTGAAGGGGGAAAGGGACAAAGTAAAAAAAAAAAAAGAGCGTGTGAGGAATCACTGTTGAGAGAAAAGTACAAAACGCAGGCGGGAAAAGAAAACGGGAGGGAGTGGATCTATGATTGAGCAACATTGTTGTTCTATGTGTGCCCCATTGAGGCAAGTGCGGTTTAAAAAAAAAAGCTTCAAGTTGGGCTGGCTGGCTGGCTCCGCGAACAAAGGGAGGGGGGAACCGTGGTTCAGTGTGAAGCGGGCATGCGCACAACGCAGTCTTTCAGTGCCAAACGACTCTCACCGAATTGACACGTTTTTAGCAGCTCACCGCGGGGTCCAAAAGTGGCGTCCTCAGGGACGACGTCCTGAATCGCATTTCGCGCTGTCTGCACACGCAGTGTCGTGCCCATTAGCTCCACGCCGTTTAAGCGCATCGTCGCGCGCGCCGCGCTCTCTGATTGCATTTCCACGAAAGCAAAGAGCGTGGCGTGGCCACTGCCGGCGCAAATGCGGACCCTGTTAACAGGGCCTGCGAGCAAGAGGTAGTTCATCAGTGTGCCCTGCATAACCAGAGGTGAGAGGTGTGACACGTAGACTGTTCGCGCTTTCACTGCACCCATCTGCGGCTCACGCGGCGCTGCAGAGACGGTCGACGCAGCAAAGCCAGACAAGGGCACGGAGGTAGGGCATGGGCGCGCAGTGTGTGGTGTGGTGAGCAACGGCGTAGTGCGAGTACCGGCGTCATGTGCGCAGGAGAACGAGTGCTGTGGCGAGACACTTGTGAAGAAGCAAGCTGGTGGCAACGGATGCGGGCTTGTCAGGGTGAGTGACCGCAGATTGTTGAGCAGCGCCGTTTGAATGTCAGCATTCACCGTCTGGCCGGCGATGCTGCCGACAAGGGCCCAGAAGGACGCCCTGGAGACTGGTCGAGGCATCTCCCCGCAGACGCGCGCTATCAGACAGATGCTGTCGACGTGGACGACCGAGTCGGCGCCGCGTTGCAGGAGCCGCGCCGCGATTTGAAACGGATCGCCGTCGACAATACGCATGGCAAAGAGGTTCCCAATGGCGGTGCCACAGTTGATGCCCTGTCCGAGGCAGCGATCAGTGGATTCCAGCAGCAGGCGAAGAAGCTGCCGCAGTAGGCCTTCGCGAAACTCTTGCAGTTGCGGCCAGCCGTGGTGCAGTTCTGCGAGCGACAGCATAATGCGCTCGAGGATGGTGCGAGATGCATGCGAGATTTCCCGTGCGACCTCAGCGACGATGCCTGGTACATCCCCGGAGTGCTGAATGAAGGCAGCGACATCCCTTTCGTTGACACTACTGTACAGAACAGAGACCAGAGACCTAACAGGTGGAACTGGCGTACTGGACACCTTCACGCACACCCTCGTCCGAGCCACTAGTACGTCCTCGAGGGAAGCGGCGCAGACCTGCAACGCCTGCGTTTGCCGGCACGGGATGAATTCGTGCATTTTTTCGGCACCCAGTTTCGCCATCTCTGCCATGCCAAACCCGACGTAGCCAACGAGAGCACCACCCTCTGTCACAGTGAAGGCCTCATCCGCGCCGTATGGGTAGAACATCTTTTTCAGCTGCTCATCCGTTGTCGTTGGCTCCAGGTGGAGAACGCGATTCCAGTGCTTTGAGTGAACGTCGACAGACGGACCCTCCTCGCGCGAGTTGAGAAATGAGGACACATCGTTGCCAGCAGTGGCCTCGGCGATAGAGCTGAGGCTACTGGAAGGCGACCTCGCCTGGTACGATGTCGTCTCCCACACAAGATCCATCCCGTTCTGATTGAGCGTCCCTCGTGCGGATAATGCAGCTGTGATTCTTTTTGCGGTCCTGTATTTCTTCGTTGGATGCTGGTGCGGAAACTGTTCGTGACCTGGTTGGTTTGTTATTGTGGTTGTTCTTGTGTGTTCTTATTTGCTACCGTCTTGTTTAGGTCTAGCGAAGAGTGGGTGTGAGTACTAGCAAGAGTTTGTGCAATCCGCAGTCTTCTGAGCGAGGCGGAGGGACACAGAGAGAAAACGTGGGCGGTCAGACGAGGCAAGGAGAAAATAAAATAAAAAAGGTGAGACAGAAAGGATAATGCACAGTGAGGGAGACAAGGCGGTGTGTGTGTAGGTGTGTGTACAGTATCAATCGTGGAAGGAGCTCCGTGATTGGTGAGTCTCTTCGCTTGTGCAGTGAAGCTGGCACCATCTGGGACTTGGTTCGCTTGTGTGGCTGCTCGCGCAGGTGCCTGTGGGGGGAGGGGGGGTGCACTCTGCGCAAAGTGCACCACAAATCGTTGTTGGCGACTGATGTTGTTCACTCGATTTTTTCTTTCTCTGCGGCGTGCACTACCGTATTCAAAACGGGAAAAGTCTGCGAGCCGTCTGGCGGTCGGCAACAACGAGAAAAACAATGTGACGACAATAAATGGGGAAAAGAAGAAAAGAAGTGTTCACAATACCGCGGCGTAAATCTCCTCGTGTCGGGTTTTGCTCATCGGAAGTGCGTGGTGAAACTGATCGTTTGGTGTTCTTTGTGTCGAGAGGGACAGTTGTGGATGTGCAGTGGGCACCGTGGCGGGTCCGGCCAAGACCATTTTCCAGTTTAGGCGTGGATGCATCACGCTTCTTACTTGCCCTAGTTCTGGTGTCAGAGTGAGGCGGCGAATTGGGACGGCTTGATCGGCTGCATGGTCTCGCTGATGACTGCCTTCCTGTGTGCGTGGATCTGAGCGAGGTGCTGCGCACAGCGAATGCACCTTCAGTGTGTGGGGAACGTGACGAAGTTGGGACGGCAAGGACATGGACATGTTCACCCACCTCTTGCTAATTGATGTGATCGGTGCCGCCAGCTGTGACGAGATCAACTCGGCGGGCATCGTCTCGAGAAGGTGCGTGCACAGAACATTGAGAATGAGTACGTCAGATGGCGGGAAAAGGGCGTTGTTGGTTGTTCTGTCGGCCCCACGCGTCCGGGCTGCGAACCAAAACATCTCTGCCAGTATGGCGCAAAACATGTGGTATTTTGCCGCCGGGGTCAACACCGGTGCGCCTCGTCGAGCGCGCCGCGAGTTCGCCTGCGCGGCCACGTGTGGAATACCCAAAGGTGAGTCGACCAGGTCAATCATATGGAGCTCGTCAAAAAGTGCGCACACGGACTCCAGCGAACCAGCGCCACGTGTCACGGTGAGGTGAGTCGAGACCGGTGCAAGTCCCAGCAGCCTCAGTGTGCGAGCTTGGATCTCACATTTCACGTGCGCTTCGCCAATGAGCGCCAGTCGTGAAAACTCAGCGGTATGGTTCCACGTGCCGGAGCTCGGTGCGTAAAAGAGCAGACCGTGCATGAGCACATTGTGGCGACGGAGAAACCGGAGGGCCACGCGTTGCGCGTGAAGACGACGTGAGCGCTTGGTATGGTGAAATTCTTGCACAAGACGATGTGAGTTGGTCAAACGGTGATAGACGTGTTTCATTGGCAGTGGGGCCCGAGAGGAGCAGAGCACATCTTGCAGTGCTGCGTCCACAGCGGCATTGGTGGCTTCACTGACACACCGCACCGTCGGACTGGCGACTGGTCTCCGCGCCTGTGACGCAGAGTCTGTTGAAGAAATGAAGCGGCAGTAAGTACGCGGTGAAATAGCCAGGCCGCTGCACAGTGGATGTGCCCGGGACCAACGCTGCATCTGTCTCCTACTCTGTGAAAGGAGGGAAGGGGGTGGGGGCAGTATGTGTGCGTGTGTGTGAGGGAGTACGAAAAGAGGGAGGAAGCGAGGGGAGGGGACAAGTGTAAATGGTAGCAGAAGCAGCACTTGGGCCGTCACAGCTCAGCTGGTACTCGGTGGGCGCGCACTGTGAAACAAATCAATCGAAAATATATATACATACTAACGTGGTGACAGGAGAGACGTGGTAAAAACTCCTCACGCCAGTGCGAAAAGACGTGGTCACCCGGCCAAGGCTGGTGACATCAACAACACACATGTATATGTGCGCCACCCGGGTACATGCGTATAGGTGAGTGTATGGATGAACGATGGTGTGCAAAGTGTAATGTACAAGGTTGGAAACAGAAAAATGGAAGGTAAGTGTGATGACATCGTTGTTGCAACGAAAAGAGAGAGAGAAAAAAAGGAAAGTCAAAAAAAAAAAGAAGGCACAAGAGACAGCGAGCGAGAAAGTCGGGCAGATGCAGAGAAGCATCAGGAGGACCGTCGGCCGACGAATCATTGTGGATCGTGTATTGATCCGACGTAGTCAACGTCGGGCGGCGTGGCGCGACGGAGAAGCACGGCGGTGCGCAGGCGTGACAGTAGCGCGTCAACCTTGATCGCGACTGTGTGATCAGCGGTGGCAATCTCAATCATGGGCTTCTGTGTTGCTGCTGAGAAGTAGGTGTGAAGTGTTTCTTCACTCATGCCCGGGTCGGCCAAACGCATGACATTGATGGCCTTGTTGAGGCTGACGGTTCCCTTGACGGAGTCAGAGATGGCTCGAATTCCCTCCACAGTTGTCAGTGTGAACAGTTCCACCTCGGTGCAGAATTGCTGTGTGAGTAAGGTGACAAGGTAGGAGTCAGGTGACAGGAGTTCCTCCACGTTTACGCAGCCCGCGGCATTGCAGTGGCGAAATACATGGAATCGCAACTGCAGCACGCTCACGTGTGGCTTTTCGGGGAAATAGTGACGGATGACTTCAAACAAGGTGGACATTGGCAACACGCCATTCACGCACTCCAGGCTTGTCCGACACCCTTTGAGCACTTGCTGAATCAACTGTCGGCACGTCAGTGCCACAGAATCGGGAAGAAACCCGCGCAGACACAGGAGTAGCATCCTGCAATCTGGATGCCACACAAAACGCTCACAAGCACGGAGAAGATTCAGCCCCAGCTCTTTGACGCCGTCGCTGCTCCCCGTCTGCGACCGCAACCATTCCGTGAAAAACGGCTGTAGACGTGTGCGTGACCCTCTCTCGAGCTCCCGCGCTTGCCAGAGCAAATCCACCAGACGACGCGTTTCACGCAGAGTCAGGTGACGATCACGTACAGGCCGGCAGCAGCCGAGGAAGGCAAACGGCTCTGTTGCCCACAGGCCAGGCGGCACCAGTTGTTCAGATGACTCCAAATCACTGTCCACAACACCCTCGCGTCGAAGCCACTCTTCGATGATGGGGTATCGCGCGTATGCAACGACAGAAGGGCCCTGCTGGAGCTCAGCGGATCTCGTCATGTTCTGGTCTGGGAATGGATCTCCACTTTGCAGCTTGTCGCTACACTGTGCCCGGGAACCTAAGCGTGCACACTCGAATGACAGTGCGTCGACCCGTGACAGCAGTTTCTGCACATACTCATCCGTGTACTGGCATGGTGAGGTCTCCGTTGCGCACGCAGCGCCGCCACTAACAGTGGGGCTGGGGCGCTGCTCCCCCCTGGTGGTGGGGCCAGCTCTCGTGACGGGTTCCGCGACGGTGGTGGTGGTGGCCTCCGCTGCAGGCGCGAACACACGGGCCCGTGCGCTTTCTCGGAGGAATTCTTCAAGCTCCTGCACGTTCTCGTTGAGGACCTTGATTCGCGCGTCCTGCAGCTCCATGTCGCGGTCCTTTTGTCTCGAGGCCTCGATGATGGCGGACGTCCTGGCGCTTTCTTCGATGAGCGACTTGGCAAGCAGCGTGACCTTCTGCTTCGCCTCCTCGTGATCTGTGAGTCTCTTCTCCATTTCAAGCCGCAGCAAGCTGTTCGCGTGCTCGGCGGCCGCGAGCTGTTCACGTAACGAGTGAATAATGGCCTCAGATGCTTTGAGCTGGGTCTGTTGGTTACTGATAGTGGCGTTCAGTGTCTCCTTCATTTGCATCAGCTCCATCGCATGGATGCTACGATTACTTTTCCCCTCCAGTTCCGTCGCCCGCATCGTTTTTAGTTCTGCTGCATACTCGCTCAACGTGGCGTCGTACTCGTCTTGAATCAGATGGAGTATATCCCTGTATTCGGAGAAGTGATCGATGAACGCACAGAGGCCTTCGCGAAAAATGTGAATGGTATCTTTACGGGTGCAATCAGGGTGTTCGTCCAGGTATTGACGGTGTTCTCGCCGAATGAATGCTTCAAGCTGAAGGGCCAGCGGTGCTTTGGAAGCGCGGGCGCTCGTTGCCTTACGAGTGTCTGCTGGCGCCGCTGACGGCCACTGTGTTCGTACTGGGACCAAATCCGAAGTAACGACGAGGTTCGCCACCTGACGATCAATGGGAGGCGCAGAAAGTGGTGCCAGGCGCAAGCCGCCGCCGGAGGGCACGAGCGACCTCTCATGTTTGGCATCGACCTCGTTGAGGAAGAGTGGGGCCTTTTTGCCTCTCGATGATTCAGGTGGCGATCTCGCTGTCATTTGCACTGACACGAGGCTGTCAAAATGAACGCAGTAGTAGTAGCGCACGTATGTATGTATGTATAAGTTCGAAAAAACGGCAAGAGGAGAGGCGGGTACACTGGTAAGGAGGAGACTCGGAGAGAAAAATGAGCGTAGGAGAAGAGGAGATGGCAAGTGGATACAGTTTCTGTTCTGAACATCTGGACTTTAGCGTCATCGTAAATGATGCACAACGGCTCATGCGTGGTTGTGGGTCTGTCGGCTTGGACTGTGAAAGTTGACCATTTTCTTCAGTGATATCGTTCTTTCTGGGTGTGGGTGTGAGTGTAACGACAAAAAAAAAAGAAAAAAAGCAAGACCAAAAAAGGCGGTGACACACGCAGAGCAGACGTGGAGTCGTCACTTGCGCGCGTAGCTTCTGCGGCGATCGCGAAGGTAGTTCTTCGAAATGCGGCGCGTCCCAAAGCCCACCTTGCGAGGTATACCCCTCTGGTGTTGGTGGCCGCCTCTGGGTGTGTGCTGTGGACTGCGCCAGGTTTTGAACTCGGGAGGCACGAACCGTTCCGCGCCTGAGAGATCGCTTGTGACACGCTTTGTCTTGACGGCAAACTGTTTCTGGAGCAATTTGCCACTGCGGGTTCGACTCGTTGGTGAGATGGCGTCCGTCGAGGACTTGTGGCCGCGGCGAGAAACCTTCACGGACCGCACCTGGTCCCACAGGAGAGGTGCCTGGTTGTACAGGCGCGGGTCGTTTTCAAAAAGACGTCGAAGCCTGACCACGAGCGTCGCGTTGCGGTGGAGGGGATACTCAGAGAGTGACGTTTCGCGCAGTGAGCTCGTCAACGATGCTACCATGGCGTCCCGGGACTCCACGAAGAGAACGCTCTCGTCATGATTGAGGACGTCAATAACCCGTTCGTGCAATTGAAGGGCCGATGCGAGAGCATCCGTAAGCATAGCAGCGGTCATTGGATGAACCGGCCAGCGCGAAAGCACAGTCGAGAGACTCGCCAGCGCTGCGGTCGAAGTCACGCCAACCTGCGAAACAGAGCGCAGAACGGTGACCCAGTCGGAGAGCCGTTCTATCAGTGGTGTCGCCTCGGCGCGATCACTCGCGCTTGCCTGGGGCCACTGGGATGATAGCTGTGACATGCGCGTCTCAAGCGCGGAGCACGCGACGTCGAGAAGGTTTGGTTGGTGCGCCAAGGCCGCAAAGTCGCTCGAGTCGAGTGCGTCGAGTGTGTCTCTCAGTGTGCCGTTCGCACCAACGCGAGAGTCCTGGAGGCCCACCTCCGTGAGGCTGAAGTGTCCGCGTTGCAGTGCCTCGAGTCCGCGGTATGCCTCAGCGAGACCTTTGGCGCTCAGAAACGGCGCACACTCGATGCATCTCCCAATGCCAAGTGTCAGCAGTTGGGTGTCATTGACAAAGCCACTTCGAGTCATGGCGCAGAAGGTGGACGCTGTACTGTCGGCAAACACGCACTCGCTGTCCAATTGTGGCTCCGGAAATGGTGCCTTGTACATGGTCCAAAAGCAACGCTCCAGAACAGGCTCGTGGCGAACGCCACGCGCTACGAGTGCGGAGACAATAGTTGCCACCTTCGTCGCTGGCAACACATGGGATGCGAGCAATGGTGCGAGCTCATTTGAAGCTGCGACCACCTCATCCACTGGTGTGGACGCATCAGTCAGCTTCTCGATGAGCACAGATTGCGCGTGTGCGAAGGGAATCAGAGCGCGACACCATCGCTGAAGTGACGCTCTCATGACGGTGACAGTAAAAAGGTAAAGGAAACAAAACAAAAAAAAAGGAAATGGCAAGTGCCGCCCTATTACACAGTGTGCTGAAAAGAATGGAGAACAATAGGTGTGGGATATGAGATGTGGAAGTCGAGAAATTGAGTGGAGTGCACACTGTAGTGCAGGTTTGACAACAACAACAAAAAAGAAGGCAAGGCGACTACTAAAAAGCAGGCGCCATTGATAATATCGAGGCACAATGAAAAGGGAACGAGGACAGCATTGGGGGGGGACGCGAGCTGATGGTGCGCCGCAACACAGTCTGCCCGTTGAAATTCTGCTGAGCGTCATATTTTTCAGTTTCACAGGAAATAGAGAAAAATGGGAATATGCTGCGACACGGCGTCGCGTGCTGTTGAACGGAGCCACAGAGTGGAAGAAAACGAAAGAGAGAGAGAAAGAAAGAAAGAGACGAAATGCTCAGATGAAGACGTGCACTTTCGATGAGGTGTGGGATTTCGTTCTCTCTTTTGTTGTTGTTGTTGTTGTTGCTGTTCCTTTGCGCGAATGTGTTGTTTTTGTCTGTTTTTCTTTGTCGTCGTCACGGGTAGTCTTACTAGATAGGTGCAAGGTGCTTTGATAAGAAGTAGCGAACTTTCACTCGATCTGTGTGTTGATTCTCACTTCATCGCCACGGCGTCGGCGAGAAACGGAGACTTGAGAGTTTTCGCGCCAAGCTTTTGAAAGGCTGCGTTGTTGGCAAAGCACGGATTTTTTTCGAGGTTGCAGATGAGACTAATAGACTGGACAGTTGAGGCATCGCGCATCTCCGAGGCTGGCTTGCTGTCGGCCACGACGTCCAGGTTGACGTCCAGGTTGTTGCACAGCTGATTGATCTGTGTCTCCGTCGGCTCCGTCTCGGGGAAGAGACGGAAAAACCGCGCGACAAGACGCTTTGCTCGCTCGTTGATGCCCTTGTCAGTTTCTGCAGTGTTCGCCGACTCACTTGAGCCGTTGGTGCCGCACTCCTGGATCAGCGCATCCAAAAGACACGTGCTGGCATCGACGAATGTCAGCACGCCGGCACCCTTGCGCTCATCTGCGTCGAAGATTGCGCTCATGCAGTCGAACGTCTGCACGCGAAGCTCCAGGCCACGGTCGGTGCAATGCGTGTAGTTGCCAATTAGAAGACGTCCGACGAGCTTGGAGCAAGGAATCAAGTCCACCACGAGGTGGCGGAATGTGCTCTTGAACTCGTCGCAACGGAGCCACGCGGGGTACGTGTGTGCCACCGCCGTAAACAGGCGCGCCAGTGATTGGCGCAGAGCGAGGTCGTGGTCGCGGGTGAAATCGGGGAAAAGGAGTTCGACGAGTGGCTTCAAGGACAGCTGGGCGGCCTGATTGTCTGTGGATGTTAAAATAAACCGCGCTGCGCAGGCGCACAAGACGCGCACAGTGCTGTTCACCTCAGCGGACGTCGAAGGTGGATTCTTTTCCGCTGCTGAGCATAGCAGTTTTGCGGCCACGGCGGGAAAGAAGCAAGCCACAGAGCCAATGCAGCCGCCGGCAGCATCCGTGACACTGTCGTCTGACTTGGAAAGCAGCAACGCCTCGATCAACGGCACACAAAGATTGGCGTCGTGGAAAGGCGATGCAGTCATGCCCGCCGCACGTCGCGCACCGACTTGGATAGCCTTGAGAAGGTAGACACTGCCCTTGGCGTCTGGCGCGACTGCACGCTTTGCACAGGCAGTGGCGAGGCCACCGTTCGCGACGTTGGTCATAGCCACGGACAGGGCATTCTTGCCAGATGCTCTGACACGCTCGCCTGAGGCATCACAAACGCTGTCGAGTAATTCGGTCTCCAAATCGCTGGGGAGCTTCATCACGCGTGCTGCCTCGCCGAGAGCAAGCAGCCAACACGCGCGTTTGTCTGAAAGCGCCTGCCGCATTGTTGAGACGAAGGAAGTGGTGAATGCATCATCTGCCACGGCCACACCGCGGACGAGCGCACAGCAGGTCGAGGCGTCGCCAGTACACTGAGTAAGGGCTTGCAGAACACGTTCACTGATTGTTTTGCGAAGAGGTGCCGAAGCCTTTGCGATGGAGGCGCACACAGTCGCTAGGGCGACGACTGGTGGCGACGGCATAAAGGTGTACTCGTCTTGGTGAGAGAGAGGCACCTTCGCCCAGGCACGGGAAGCCACGTGCTCGTAGATGTCAGAGGCACTATCGTGGCTTTGTTCGCAAAGCGCACTGCACATGTACAAAACTGGTGAGATGCATTCAGACACGCTATTTTTTGCCTCTTCCAGCACTTTTGCCTTCTGCTCCTGGCTCAGCAAGATGCCTGCGCGGAGAAGTGCAGTCACACAATCGCAGGCCACCGGCAGCGACAAAGCATTGGAGGTGTGAAGGGTAGCAATGACCCTGGCCACAACGGATGAGGACTGAATTTGCTTTGCGCATGCAGCTGAACTCACACTGTCTGAGATGGCCTTGAGCGCCGCAGCGGCTGTGTCGTCAGCTTCGACGCCATGTTCGAGCACCAAGAGCAATGCCGTCACGAGCTGCGGTTGATTCTCGCAGGCACCGCCCCACCGCGCGGCAGCCGACACAGCAGAACACCGCACCGTTAGCTCAAAGCCGGGAGCTGTGCAGATTGTGTCCAGCATCGCCAGTGCTTTTTCTCCAATTTGTGCATCCGGAAACAGGTGGTGAGCGGCTATAAAATTTTCGACTGCGCCAACGCACTGGAGAACAGCCTTGGGGTGACACTCGGTCGTCGTGGTGTCAAGCAACTTGAGGCAAAGTGGTTTCGCGTACTTGTGCACGCTGGGATTCGCAGATGCCAAGATAGACTCCACAACCCAGCACGTCACGCGCACAAGTTCTGCACGGCAGTGAACAGATTTTGGTGTGTTGCCGAGCGCTTCTTCTAAACCTTTTGCGACGTGTGGCGCAAACGATAACGCGTCGTTGTCGGGGCGAAAAAGGCCCTCAATGCAGCCCAGCGCGGGGAGGAACGTCTTGCCCTGGAATTGCAAAAAATACAGAAGCGTTGGGCAAAGCTCGACGAGTGAGTTGACAATTTGTGGCGACGTGGCATACGGCTTTTTTGCAACGGTTTGAATCACTGGAAACGCTTCGAGTTGGACGTCTTCCGAGCTGTCGCAGAGTCCTTGTCCAGCAACAGCCAAGGCCTTGGCGCCGAGAGTCTCCACATCAGATAGCGTGGCCAACGATGCCGTCACTCTCAACGCTTCCCGGCGCAGTTTCCACGTCTCATCGGTGCTGGAGCCGTAGTAGTCCTCCGCATAATAATCGTCTGTGGCGTAGGCGTCGGCGTCTCCAACAGACGCGCCAACGGCACCCCCAAGTGCGCCAAGCTTCTCGCACACGTCGAAGATAGCCTGCCATTTTGGGCTCAGATGCTTTTTGTACGTGTTGAGGAGCGTGTCCAGAATAAGAAGTTCGCTGTCGGCTTTTGGGTCTTCTGCGCCGTTCACAGTCGTCTTCAGACGCTGCAAAAGAACATCGACGAGATGAGGGGCGCTGGACCGAAGCCGATAGCTATCAGAAACAAAGGCTTCGGCACACAACTGCAGAAAGGCGGGCAACGTCGTCTCGGTGCCCTTTTCCACGCCGCTGAGCGTAAAATCCTTGATCTGCGCGAATGTGCCGGAGTCTGTGAACGGCAGAACCCTGGCGATGCATGTCCCTGTCAGACGGCATGAATTGGGAAAGTCGTGGAAATCTTTCATAGCGGCCATGGCAAACGACCGCTTGAGGGGATCCTTCCATGTGTTGGCAAAGAGCGAAATAAGTCCCACAATGGCAGTGTACACGTTTTCCCGTCCACTCTCCATGATTGGCTTTTGAAGCTGCGCGACGGCCTCGGTGAGAAGCTGAGTCACTACGGTAATTTCGGTTTGCCACGTTTCGACGCTTCGCTGGCATGCTTCAGCGAGCGCGGCTGTCGAGCGTTTCAAAGCCATGGCACACAGGTCGGCCTGTTCAGAAAATGCCTTGGTGCCGAAGCCAGAAGCCTGCGCTGCCGCGTTTTTGATCAGGTGGGTGAAGATGGTATTCTGTTGTTCACACTTGCACGAGACCACCAAGAGGGGAAACACAGACACGGCATCGTTACGCACCTGCCCATCGGTGTCAGACAGTGTCTTGATCACGGCTGCAACAACAGCATCGTGCGTGGCTGAGGCATCGCCACTCTTGAGGCTCTTCATCAGATCAAACAGTGCCATGAGGCGGTAATCCTTGTCCACATTCCCAAGCTGTTCCTGAAACTGCTGAAATTTGAACGACATCTTTTTTTCCTTCTTCTTCAATATTTTTTTTTTGGACTGCGGCTTTCTGTATCGTGCGTATGAATTGTGACGTACGGGCAACGAGTGTTCGTTAAGCAATTGGCAAGCCGACGTGCGAGTACCAAAAACTTCGAATGGGATGCACGGACGTAAATGCGAGCTAATGTGTCTGATACAATCTCAATATATATATATATATATATATATATATATATATATGTATATGAAAAAAGATATACAAATATATTTGAGTGCAGAAATACCTGCTACTGTGTTGTTGACGATTGTGAGACACACGCACTTTCCAGCGGAAACACGGGAAAGACAAACGAATGATAAAAAAAGATGGGGATAGTAAAATATTTTTTTGTAGTTCTGTGTTTACGAAAAAAAAAAGAGAAAGCCAGTGCCGGGTCGAGAGCGGAAGAGGGAGAAGATTGGAAGAACTGCGTAATAGAGAATTGGGTTCTGCAATGCGACATCCAGTGTTGTTGTTGTTGTTTTACTGGCGTCGCTATTTCTCTCACGTTCCCTTTCAAGCAAGGTTGTTGTGCAGCGTGCTGTGCGCTACTCTGCACAACAAACTCGACATGATCAAATGGGCTAGGCGTTGGAGTAACGAAGCAGAGTGCCAACGGAAAATAATACCAGCAGTGGTGTGAACACACGCCAACGTGCTTTCGCCGCGGAGTGACCGTTTAAGGATGGTGGACACCATTCACACGTGCATCCGTGTGAGTGCACCAAAGCAACGGCTGCTAGCGCTTTTTATATAGATATCGTCGTACACCTCTCGTTTCTCGACTGAGACAGTATCTACCAGTCCGCTCTGGAAATTCGAAAAACAAAAACGGACAAGATGAGCAGCTGCGGTACTGGTCCCGCACAGGCGTGCATCACTGTCAGCATCAGACATTGTCCAGTGGGTGGATGTTATTTGCTCAACGATTTGTAAGTAGACGAGAAGGTTCGCGTAACGGCCATCACAGGAATCCATAGCGGAGCGAAAAAAAAAAAACAAGAGAGCCATTTAAAAGGCCGATTCCATCCGGAGTTAGCTAAGAGAACAAGTTTCGGTAGTCCCACGTCTGAAGTTGCTCACGGCTACTAATTTGAGTTCGTGGCGCAGTGCACATTGGGTACGCGGCTGACAGGACGGTTCCGTGATGGTGCTGAAGTACGCTGACAGGTCCAAAGAAGAATAAAAGCACGTGAGTTCCTGACGTCGCGAATCTGTGCACAGATAGGAAAAAAAGATTTACAGTTGCGCATCTGTGGGCATGCGAGCACAGCAGTCAGCTTATTCGTCTGTAACAGGTGGGGGTCCATACATTGCCAGGTGAACAAGAACGTTGTCACGAACTGAATCAAGAAAACATTGTTTGACACGATGAAGAGATTTCTTCCAGTCAGAAAACGTTGACGTGACACCTGTGACAGTTACATCTACGAAAAGAAAAAAACCACGGCGTCGAACGAGCACAGCGAGCATAGTCATGCAAGATGGATGCAAAAGACGTAACCATATGAGCAAACGGTAAAAATAGTAACAGCAACAAAAAAATGAGTACAACAATAAAAAGGTTGATAACAACAACAGTAGTAATCATGAAGTACTGTAGTTGTGGGAGTGGTACACCAAGTACACGTTGGCACAACGTCGCTTGTGTCGCCGATACCATCTGCCAGACCTACAGATGCAAATGTGTGGACCACACCAGAGAAGCACACGGGTTCCGTTTTTCCTACTGACAGCAGTGCGCGCAGCGGCGGGGGGAGAGCGGCGTTGCGTGGTGCGGGTGCGCTTTGGTCGCTCCGCGCGGGAGTTGTGGCGGGTGGCGGGTGGCGTGAGGGGTGTGTGGGGTGGTGGCGTCGCGCGCGCCGTTTGTCCGGCAACGGCCAACCGCGCACAACGCCGTCCCGGACAGACCACGGCGCCACCGCCGCAGCCGCCAGCCCCCCGCGCACCGATCCCAAACAGCGCACCGGCCGCAAAGCACGCGGCGCCGCGCATTTCCGGGCGGGGGGTGCGGGGCGTCGGTTGCTTTGTGGCTGCTTGCCCGCGTCGCGGCGGTCGGTGGCGCGCGCCGGGCCCTCCCCGCACCACCGGCCCGCACACCCACAAGCCCCTCACCCAACGGGGACGCCCACATGCGCACACACACACGCACACACACACACACACACACACACATTCCCCCCACCCTCACACACCCAACATGTTCTTTTGTTCTCTCTCTCGCATTGCGCTTCACATGAATCAAGTGCTGTTTCGTCTTACACGCCAACACTCAACTACACGAAAAGAAAACACCAAACGCAAAGAGTCTCATTCTCTCTCGCAGTCATGCAACGCACTCCCATCTCTCGTATCTTTGTGCGCAGCCTCGCTGTCGGTGTTGGTGCCTACAAGTGCGCACCTGCCCGCCCTGCGGTGCGTAATGCGTCGTGCGCTGTGTCAGTGCCGTGCGCGTCCGTTCCCATGCGCTTCTACTCCGGCGGTGGCCACGAGGAGCAGCACTCGCGTAGCGGCCAGTACCTTCTTGACCGCAACGACGTGCTTACTCGTGTCCTGGAGGTTGTGAAGAACTTCGAGAAGGTCGACGCGTCGAAGGTCACCCCCGAGTCACACTTCGTGAACGACCTCGGCCTCAACTCCCTCGACGTCGTGGAGGTGGTGTTTGCCATCGAGCAGGAGTTCATCTTAGACATCCCTGACCACGACGCCGAGAAGATCCAGTCGATTCCTGACGCTGTGGAGTACATCGCGCAGAACCCGATGGCGAAGTAAAGAAACACACACGGGAAAACGAAAAACAAAACAAAACACAAGCGACGACAATAGTCAATAGCACTGTGTGTTGAACATTTAGGTTACTTTAGGAAAATTTGAAGTTTGTTGAAAGAAATGAAAGATGCTTAAAGCTATCGTTGAGGTCGGAGCGCCGACTCATGCGTGAAAGAAAAACATAACAAAAAAAGGTTATCCATGACGAAGGCTACCCTGAATTCTGCCAAAATGGAAACGAAGAAAGACGAAGAGAAAAGAAAAGAAGAGTCACGCTCTTAGCGTGGTAAGTAACGACACAATTGGCGTAAAGCTTAGTTTTTTTTTTCATTCTGTCTATCTCTTGCTTCCATTTTTCCGTATCCGACGACGTTTTCAAAGTGCGCAGGTCCAGCTAATTCCCTCGCCATGAAGGATGTTTTTCAATCTAGTGCTAAAATATTGGCAGTGTGCAACCACTAGCTGTATGTTGGTAGTGGCGGAAGACTTCCTTACGTTCAAAACCAGATCGAAGCAACACACATGCGGCTCAGCAGATCACGCGCCACTTAGCTGCTCAGTGCGCGTAATTTGTACCCGACTTGACTGTGCCACAGTCTGCAGTCAATGTCTCGCGGTGGCACTTTCGTGCCGCCAGTCTGGCAGAAACTCGTTTTCTAGAAGTGAGCACTGCAGCGTAGCACGCCGTGGCAGGTGCTCTGTGACCATTTTCTGGATCCGCCCGTGCGAGTCGTTTCTGAGCGTTGCACAAACGCGTGCTCACAACCCCACCTCGGTTTAACTTTTTTTTTGTATGCTGTTAACCCTCCCCACTCCCCACCACCACTGTGTCGTCCACCGTTCTCGTTCCGCTGTCTTCCTTCTCGTGTTTGTCCACCCCGCCAACGCGGCCGCTTTACGGCACTGACTACACAAATCCTCCAGAGATAGTCAGCCAAGACAGTTTATCACTCCGTTCTCCTTCTTGTTTTTTTTTTTACGACAATCGTCTCCCACGGAGCGAACAGTTGAACAAAAATTATTTTCATTTGAATCACAAAAAAAAGTCAATTTTTTTTGTTTTCCCCTTGTAACACAACTCGTGCACATCATCGTCAGTGTTCCCAAGATTCCTTTCCTGATTTTTCCTTCTCCTTCGTGTTTTACCGACTGTGGCGTTCAAGCCCGAGTCACGTGTGTTTTTCCTCTCGCCGTGGCTGTCAACCCGCCCATTCCCTCTCACCGTGCCTCCATTGACGGCGACATCCATTGCAACCCGCTAACAAAATTCACGATCGCCTCCCACGCACAGTATAGTGTGGTGTAAAATAAAGTTATGCAACGTGGTTCCACAGCTACTCGCGGTGCGATGGCCTCCCGCCGTGCAGCACAACCACCCACAAAGAATCCAGCGGCAACAGCCCCCAAGAAAGCTCCAGTCACTACCAACGCCGCACGAGCGTATCAAAAACCTGCGGTTTCCTACGGAACGAGTGATGACGATGACTCCGACTACTCCTCAACAGACACGGACAACAGCGAGGAGTACCGTCCTCTTGCCTTCGGTTTCATCAAGGGTGGCGCTGTGCGGAAAACCGGCGCCCCCCAGCAATCAAACTACTCGATGAAGATTTCCCAGAATGCGATGAATGACTCAGGTCTGTCACTCAGCGACGATGAAGTCCCCCTGACGGTCACGTACGAGAACGGCGCGGCGAAGCGCAAGTGCGGCCGCGTCGATGACGCAGTGCCAACAGCAAAGACGATGTACGGTGGCGTCAGTGATGAGTCGTCTGAGTCTGAGTGTCTTCCCGTCCGCTACACCACAGGGAAGCGGCCACGCCAGATGGGCCGCGCTGTCAACGCCAACGGCCCTGAGGCAACGACCGAGGAGGCCGAAGTCGAGTCAGTTGACCCGGAGGACGAAATGCCTCTGAACACCAAACTCATCCTCAACTTGGTGCGTCGCGTTCGCATGAACCCCCAAGATATTCCGCTCGAGGCATTTGCGTACGTGAATTGGGGCGATGAGAATTACCAAGAAGAGCTGAAGCCCCTCCGTCGGCTGTACGAGGAGCTGGAGGCCAAGGCACGATACGTCGAGAAAGTCAAGGCAGCGCCACAGAGCACAAAAAAGGTTGACTACGACGCACGCATCAAGGAGGCTGTGATGGCGTTACCCCAAGAATCTGCCATCGTGGCAAAAAGTAACAAAATTACATCGCGTCAGCTGCGTGCACAACCAGGCGCGATTCTGCGCGACAGTGACGCAGGAGCAGGAAAGTCGAACACCGTCAGCGCTCAGCCTGGGGATCAGGCTCGTGGGCAAAGCCGGTCTGTCGCCACAAAGCCATCCAAAGGGCAGCGACACCGCGAAAAACGCCTGGAGGCTTCATTCGGCGAGCTGGAAAAACTGGAGAGCAGTACGCTCATGTCACGCCAGCCCGCGACAGGAAGGGTCAAGGAGAGCACAATGAGCGAGGCAGCCAAAAAGGTGCGGCGTACCGGCCGCCAAGCAAACCGGAGCGCCACGTTTACGGACGTCGTCATACCCGACCTCACAGAGGAAATTGTTGAGGATCAGGAGGCAAATGAGTTGCCCGCAACGAGTCGTGCACAATCCTCTCTCGGCGCTCCCGTTTCGGCTGTCGCCTCACGTGACTTGCCGAATGCAGCTCAGGCTGCTAAGCAAGCAAAGCCGCGGAAGGCGAAGCGCCGCGGAAACGGCAAGGACCCTGGTCGCAGTGTCTCTTTCGCCGACATTCCTGAGGACGAGGCCGGCGAGATTGACGATGGCCCGACTGATTTGCAACGGGCGGCAAAGCGGAAGCGACGGGTTGCAGGAAAACGTGCCAACAACCGCTCATGCAGCTTCACCGACGTCATTATCGACACCGGCGACGAGGTGAAGGAGGACAACACAGAGCTGCGTGGCCAAACCACCCAAGCCAGCCGCGTGGCTGACACAGCAGCAGGCGCGGCCACAGGATCCGGCGCTGCCGCGTCGGCAAAGCGACGCGCCGCGAACGGGCGTGGCGGAAACCGGTTGCGCGATTTCGGCGACGTTCCCACTGAAGACGGCGACGAGGTGAAAGATGACAACACTGGTCCCCGCGGACTGGCATCTAAAAACGCCGCGACTTCGTCAGCAAACAACAAAAAACCCAAGCACAAACACGCACGCCGCACTGGGATGGGGCGTTCCCGCGAACTCAGTGTCTCGTGCTTGGACGAGGTCGTAGCAGGCGAAATCCACGAGAGCGCAGAGGAGCTGACCTTTTTGAGCCGGCAAGCACGGGAACTTCACGCCAGTGACACACCCTCTGCTCGTGCGTCGCGGACTCCTCGCTCTTCTGGGACCTTGCGACGGTCATCCATGATATTTCAACAGGCTCCAATCCCAGTGTCACGAGCCATCGTAGATGATATTGGCGCACGGGACGAGGTGGTTGTAGAGCCGCAAGCTCCAGCCTCCTCGACGCGGGCGTCCCGAAACGAACGATCTCGAAAGCAGCGGAAGCGCGTTGGCCACGAGTTGAGCATTTCTGCGCTCCCAGAGGAAGAAGTTGGGGAGATTCAAGAAAAGTTCGTTGACGAGCTCACCAAGCCGCGTGATTCGGCCCCCACAAGTTCACGCAGCGCTCCCGGCACACGCAACACCCTACCACGTGTTCCTGGCGCAGCACGCCGTTCAAGCGTTATCACCTCTACTAATGTCCCAAGTGCCCAAGGTGCACGAATGACCGACTCTCTCGAGCCGGGTCTCGGCAGAGCGCGAGCACCTGCAGAAAAATTGCGCTCCTCAAAGTGAGTTGTGCCTCGCGCTGTCATTGCACTCTCCTCCCCCCGCCCCCTCGCAGTGTCTCATGTTGATCGGTTTGCTTTCCTTTTTTTGTTTCGAAAAGCTCATCTCTCTCTTGTTACGTCAGCATATTTTCCTTTCGTTGCTTTACCACGGTTGTTTTTTTTCGCTTCTGCATTTTATTTATTTTCAAACTCGTGCACCCGATCCTGGCCGACACGCCTACAGACCTTCTTGCTTGCTTTTTTTTTCCTGTGACGTTCCCGCTTGTGGGATCTTTCCTGTACTGGTGCACTCTAGGCGAAAGGATGCTGGACACGAAGCAGTGCTGCAAAAACTGATGGGCTTCGCAGGTCTGCACAGAGGTTCGTTAGAGTCTCCCACGAACGAGTCCCTTCCTCCTCCGGCAATGGAGCCATGCTTTTTTTTTTTCCTTTCACTGTAGTGCCGCAGAATACGAGTAGTGACGTTCTGCGTGTTGCTCTCCGTCGTCTCTCTCTCTCCCTGTGTGTAGATCACAGGCATAACAAAGCAAGGAAATATGCAGAGATGGGTACACACACACAAAAAAAAAATAGTTCTTCACCTACTCTGGCGCTAGCGAAGTGCTTCTGACTCACAAGCAGTCAATAAGACCGTTCTCGTGTGACGTTGCTTCCTTGCTGGGCCCACCTCCGTCCTTTTATTTCGTGCACAGATTGTTACGAGACCAACTCGGCGTTCACAATGTAGAAGTATGTAATGTTTCACAGCCATCGCTTTTTCACCGGTCTCGTTCCCTTCTTCATTTTTCTTGCCCTTTTTTTTCGCATGTACGTGCTTCATATATCAATTATCTTGGTATACCTGTTCCCCCCTCCTTCCATTCCTTTTCACCTACTTTCCATGTGACGGCATACACGCTGGTGTACGTTCTAGTTCTCATCTACTACTCATTGGTGGCAGTGCAACCGAATCAAACAAACCACAAAAAACGTGAGTTTCAACACCGGAGGCGCTATATCTTGCTTTTTTTTATCTGTGTAGCGCACCCCACCTGAGTTAATGGTCACCTTCTGCAAAGGCTCCGTCTTTGTCTGCACACACAAAAACATCGTAATACACGTATACAGCAACAAGACAACAAGCGGGCCACATGAATCTTCTCACCTCACACCATGACTTTCTTGTCGCAGTTGACGTTTCACAACCGCTGCCCCGAACACTGTTGTAACTATGTGCTCTTCCAGTACATACTCAAGGAATGCTGGACGGCCCACGCTGTCTGAGCTCGAGACTTCCATGGCTCATCCGTGGTGTTGTGGCCCCACCAACCTCTTTTCAGTCTCATCTCCCTCTTTTGGCAAATTCTTTTCCCCTCTCTTCCCCCCCTCCCTCCTTTGTCCTGGTCGCATCACAGTCTTGTCCTTTCCCTTTTTCTTTCTCCCTCCTTTTTTTTGTCACTCCTACGTTGCTTTGTGACCATTAAAAAAAAGAAGAAAAAATGGAGGTTGTCGCGTCAAAGGCTACTTTAGAACAATGCCAGCAAGTGGCGATTGGTATCCTCATAGGTCAAAGGACAACGACGTCTGACAGCAAAGGCAACCAAACACAAAAGTGTGCATTGCTGTGCGTCGTTCCTTGCACTGATATGTCCGTGGTTGTGGAGCAAGTCGAATGCATTGAGCAGGTTCTTCCGGCGAATTTGCAGTTTGTTGGTGTCGTGGCGTCGTCAAACGCACCGTCACGTCTCCTCCCACTCTTCAAGGACCACGCAGACTTCACAAAGTTGGTCGAGTTACGCACTGCGGGTGCTGCCGTTCGTGCCAGCTGTCTCACTCCGATAGGAAACGGCATGCGGTGTGAATCACGTTCCGCCACAGTCTCCGAAAGGGAGCTCCGTTTTGTATCCATAGACTGTACCGTGCATGCGCCACTCACGTCAATGCCACTTCTCGTGACTGCCAGCAACGGCGAAACGCTTTGTGTGGACCTCGAAAGTGACCAGCCGATTTGTCTGCCTGCCACATTCCCTCAGGAAGGGCTTCACAAGGGGCAGCAGTTGGGCTGTGCCGCCGTGGTGACCCCGTCGTTTCCCGCGATTGTCTGCCTGAGCGAGTCGTCAGGGAGCTCTTTGTGGTCCTCTTTACAGGGCTTCGTGTCAAGACTGGCCAAGTCGACTACGAAAGGGAACGCGTTGCACGTTGTTCCGTCAGCGCGGTATACACCACTCATCTACTGTCATGCATGCGACGCTGCGATCCTGTGCACTGATCTCGAGGAGCTCATTGAGGATGGGATGTCAGAAACTGTTTCAGCGGCGGCGGCCCAAAAGGGAGCCACGGAGGAGCAGAAGGCGGCTGTCGGCCGTCCACATTCACATCAAGCGAATGCGAATGCAGGATTGGCGCGTTCACTTCTTCTCATTGCGGCGTGCGTGGCGATCCTCGCGGTAGTCTACTCAGTCACGTGACAAACCGCATGACATGTGGATCGTCCCCCACTGGACCACTTTTTTTTTTTTTGGTCTTTGCTTCTTCCTCCTTCCCCCATCGTCTCACGTCATCGGGGTGACCCTGGCAAACAGCACGAACTGCAAACATTTCGACAAGACATACATACATTCTCGGCTTGGCGTTCATCCACACATGGGCTTGGAATGTTTTGCCCTTTGCCGTCTTTCTCTCTCTCTTCATGTAGCCACGTCTGTATCGACTCTCACAGTTAACAGAACGCGCACATGTACACACACACACACTCACTTCCTCCAGTTCTGGGAAGGAATGGGCCATCCTGCTAACTGACCACGCTTGCATCTCACAACCCTCCCCCCTCCACATTCCTTCCTCAAGTCAACACTTTTGAAAAAGCAAGGGTGCTACCCTCCTCTCCGTTGTTTCTCTCTCTTTTTTTTTTTTGTGTGTGCGTCTTCTCCATTTTTTTTTTTTTGCACGTCTCGACGCAACGTAACCATGGGAATCTTGGGCCTCTCTAAAATCCTGTATGATAAAGCACCTGCTTCCATTCAGGAGCAGGAGCTGAAGAACTACTTTGGCCGGAAAATTGCGATTGATGCGTCTATGAGTATCTACCAGTTCATCATTGCGATGAAGGGATTCCAGGACGGCCAGGGTGTCGAACTCACCAATGAGGCCGGCGAGGTGACGTCACACATCAACGGACTCTTCACGCGCACACTGCGCATGATCGACGAAGGAATCAAGCCGATTTACGTCTTCGACGGCAAGCCGCCTGTCCTGAAGCAAGGCGAACTTGAGTCACGGCGCCAGAAGGCGAGTGAGGCGGCAAAGGAATTTGAAAAGGCAAAAGAGGAGGGCAATGACGAGCTGATGGAGAAGATGAGTAAGCGGACGGTGCGCGTCAGTCGCGAGCAAACAGATGACTGCAAGAGATTGCTGCGCTTGATGGGGCTTCCGGTGGTGGAGGCCCCAACGGAAGCGGAGGCGCAGTGCGCTGAACTGGTCAAGAAAGGCAAAGCATGGGCGGTCGGCACGGAGGACATGGATGCACTTACCTTTGGCGCACCCATCATGATCCGCCACCTCAATTTCAGCGACGCAAAGAAGCGTCCGATCGCAGAGATCCACCTTGATGTCGCGTTGCAACAGGGCGAGCTGTCAATGAACCAGTTCATCGACCTTTGCATTCTGCTAGGGTGCGACTATACGTCTAAAATCACTGGCGTTGGGCCACACAAAGCCTGGGAAGGCATTCAGAAGTATGGAACGATTGAGGCGTTCATGGAGTCTCTTGACCAATCCAAACACCCGATCCCCGCCGACTTCAACTTTAAGGAGGCGCGTGAGTTCTTTCTCCACCCTGAGGTCACACCAGGCGAGCAGCTTGACATCCAATTCACCGAACCTGACGAAGAGGGACTCATGACGTTTCTTGTCAAGGAGAAGCTTTTCAACCCCGAGCGTGTGCAGAAGGGTATCGCACGACTCAAAGCGGCCTTGACCAAAAAGACACAGGGCCGCCTCGATCAGTTCTTCACAATCCAACGGCCCATCCCAAAACCAACGCCGCAAGCAGGGCAGAAGCGCCCACGCTCCAACGATGCAGCGGCTGGCGTAAGTGGAACACTGCGAAAAGCGACCACTGGACACAAAAAGGCAGTTAAAAAATAGATTGACGCACAGTTCTTGTTTTCTCTCCCTGCGCACCCCCTAAACTGCACATAGACAGCGGCTGACCGGACCGGGTACCTCGCTGGAGGCACGATCTCTTGTTTTTTTCTTCTTCTTTCATACCTTCTTTCATGCCTGTCAGGATGATTACATAGACGTTGACTGTGCAGTGTGGACACACTTTCACTGGTAGTGATTGCTGCTACTTGCTTGCGTTTTCAGATCAACTCTCAAATCGTGTTTTTTTTTTTAAACCAACAACGACAAACAAAGGAGAAAAGGTAGAAGATGTCGTGTGCTGAGCAGGGCTGTGCACACCCTTCCACCCCGCTAGATGATTGACGCGCGCCGTGGTGACAATCACGTGGCGGCGCGATATGACAGTAGTCATCTCCCTCCGCTCCCCACAAGCACGCACGTAAACCAACGTGTCCGCGCGTGGCAAAAATCTAGGCACCATCTTTTTCACTTCACTCTCTCTTACACTTCTACTCCTTGCAACGACAATACACAGCGAATCATATCCGTGTTGTTGCCACTTTACAATAGCTCGCATTTTTGTTTTCCCTATTTTCTCGGGTAGTTTGTGAACATTTAACTCCTTTGAATTCAGTGTTTTTTTCTTCTTGTTGGTTCCGTGTTGCTTTCACAGCACCCCAAGCATTTCTTGTAGAAGATTCAGTCACCATGTCTGAAGCAGCTGATGCCGTGACCCCACGGCGCGCAGCAGCGATGATGACTGATGAGGAAATGCACGAAAAAGGCGTCGAATTGAACGACCGACTTGACCGCTTGCTGAACCGCAAGTCCTCGCTCCCATCTGGCACGAGGAGCTCACGAAGCAGCGTCGACTTGTCTGCTCGCGCGAAGGAGGTTGAGGACGGCCTCACGAGTGCTCTTGAGCGCCTACGTAACGAGAAGCTCAAAGGGATCCAGGCCAAGATTGATGCGACACTTACAGGTGAGGCTACAGCCCGGGAGCAGATTGAGCAGGAGGAGCAGCGTGGGCGCAACCACATCACCCAAAGCGTCACAAACCTAGTTGAAGGCGAGGAGAAGAAGCGTCGCGAAGAGGCCGCTGAGGCTGCCCGCCGCGCTGAGGAGGAGGAAGAGGCGCGTCGCCAGGCTGAGGAAGCCGAGGCTCTCCGTCAGGCTCAGGAGGAGGCCGAAGCCGAGCGCCGTGCCGCCGAGGAGGCCGCTGAGGCTGCCCGCCGCGCTGAGGAGGAGGAAGAGGCGCGTCGCCAGGCTGAGGAAGCNCGCGCTGTTGCGGCGGTATCGCGTGCTGTTCCGGCTGCTGACGCTGAAACTGTAGACATTCGCGATAATGACAGTGATTCTGAAGGATCAGAGCATGAAGATGGAAGCACCAATGACAGGCGCCGCCGTCGCCGGCGTCGACCTATCGATTTCACGGCACCCTTCGTTGTCAAGGAGCACCAACCTCATTCCACTTTGACGCAGTCCCGTGCTCCGGCAAGATCTGTCCAACGCGAGTTGCAGGCTAGCGGGAACGGAGGCATGAGCACGATGACTTGGGTTTTCCTGGCGGTGCTCGGCGTGTTCATCGCAGTTGGAATCATCGCCGCCCGCTAGTGATTCGCGTTGTCAGCGTTGTTGCGTCGTACTGGTCTCACAGCACGAGTGTACGGAGTGTGGGCGACTTTCCGTTCATTCACCACTCTGCTGTTTTTTTATATGCGTAGATCATTCTTTGACCGTCGTGCAGCTCGCAATTCCACTTCTTTTATTTTTTTTTTCATTGTTTCATGTGCGGTCCTATTGTTTGACGGCGCCAACAATTACTCCTGTTCGTGTGTGTCACTGGGCAGATCCCGCTTCTCGTCAGTTTGAGTGACTCTCATCTTGCGGCTGTGAATTAACACAGCTGAGCTGCCTCACCAATTCTGCATGGTGGGGCAGTGGCTCCTTCCCTCCCCACCGCCGACACACACACATACCAGGAAAAACTAGCTGTGGTGGCTCAACAAGTGCGGCGATGAACAAACGCGCGACTTGTTCCTTCCTTTCATAACAAGAAAATGAAGGCGTTTGAATTGACGCTGGCATTTACGGGACAATATCGCAGTCTTTGGATTTCCGTACTCCAACTCTCTCACTTTCTTTCTCTCCCACGCGCCATGCACTCCTTTTTTTTTCCCCTTTGCCTACCTCACTGCCATCATCCATGAAACAGAAAACACATTTTAGTTGTGTGCGTGTGTGCTGTGCTCAATGTCTAGCGGTGCGTTGGGTCGCGGCTCGTTCCGATCGGTGGTGGCTGGTACCAAGACGCACCATCTGCCAACGTTCTATCATGGCGCGCAAGAGCTCATTGCGCTGCACAAGGCTCACCAAGATGTCATCCGTAGCTTCTACGTGCGCGATAAGATCTTTGACAACAAGTTTCCTGGTGCCGCAATCGCAAACGGGCTCTTCAAAATGGTGCCAAACAAACGTGAGAGCTTTCACTCCCGGGAGGTCGTGGAGACAATTCGGCGCCGGACGATTTGGATGCAGCGTATTCAGCAACAGAGGCGTATTAATGCTTCCATTGTCGCAAAGGCGGCCGAAGAGTTGTCTCCCGAAGAGCTGCAGGATCGATTCACGTTCAGTTCACCCGACGCTGATGTCTACTTCAACCCGAAGGCCTTCACGGCGGCGAACGCGTGGCCCAATTTCTGGCAGCACCCTACCATGAGTCATGTTATCCCCAAACCGCAATGGAGACGCGTCCCTGAGCTTGGTGGTATTACACGCGTTCAGGACCCATATGCAAGTCGTACCACTGACTACTAGCTGCTTCTCGTTGTGTACACAGCTACCCATGGCATGGCCTCATTGCCTCCTCTTCCCAGCTCGTTTGCTAGTCTCATGCGCATTCCGGGTTCTCCACACACGCCGTCTCGAGCCTCCACGAAAGAACCAGTTCTTCTCGTATGTTGTGTCTGTTATTCCTACGGTCTGGCATTCTGTTTTATTTGAATCATGGCGAAATCGTATTCGTTGTCCTCCCCCCACTAAAGCAAGCAAGAAAAAAAGTCTCCGTAATGAAACAGTTGCGGCACAAACAAGGGCTTCCTTCAATGGACCAATCCCCCCCCGTCTCCCACAACACTGGAGCGTACCACCACAGAAGACAACTTGATTTCACATTCACAGTGGATGCGGGTGTCCGTGCGTGCGATGGTTTTGACTCTACCTCTCAAGTCTACGCTAGCAGGTGCGTAGGCAGACAGAGAGAGAGAGAAACGCACACGCGCACAGTACCAAATTTCTGGGAGATGAGCGTGTGTTCATGTTGGTCTTGTGTGCCTCTTTCCTTTACTCGCCACTCTCGATACAGCACCCGTCCTCCCTACACTTTGCCCATCTGCATCTCTCGCTCTCTCTCACTCACTCACTCCTTCTCTCCATCTGTTGTGTAGCGTCGCTGTGCTACCTTGGTCCCTCGCTGGTGGCATCTTGGAGGAACTGGTGCTGCTCATTTGCTCCCTCGCTTGTGTCCGTTCTCAGGTGGTGCGGTTATGCGTGCCACGCGATAACCAATACCAGTACGAAGCATGAAACAAGCCGAAGTGGAACGATTTTGGCGTTTTTGCGCAGACCGTGGTGTTACGAGCAAGAAGCTGGTTTTGAGACCACACACATCCTGCGTCTCTCCCCTGACGCTGATTGCTGGCGAACCAATCCGACTTGGCTCCCCCATCATCAGCGTGCCGTACTCTGCGGTGGTCAACGCGCAAACAGCGCAGGGTGGTCGCATGATGCACTCGTTGCCCCCGTACGCTAAAATGATGCGCTTCCTCACCCGACGGTCGCGGATGAGCCGAATGTCTGCGGAGATGGCCTGGCTCGCGGCATACCTCGCGGTGTATAAAAAGACGATTAACACTCCATGCACCAACACCGCTGTCCCTTTGGCGCCGTTGTTTGCGTCATCTGTTCAGCCCGACTTGCCATATTTGTTTACCGCTGCCAACGCAGCAGAGTGCCCTGCGCTGGGCAACCAACCCCAGTCCGTACTGGATCTGTGGGCCGTGACGGTGACGCGTGAGCTGAGAGTGACCAATGCCATGATCCGGTTCTTCCAAGAGAGGCAGCGCCGCGGCTCATCAGCTCGCACCACGACTGTTGAGCAAAGTGACCTTGACGTGTCTTACCGAACAGTCATGCAACGGGCTCTGCTGCTACCACTAAACTGTGAACTTTCGGCACCAGCTTCACTGCCTGAGTTTCTCGAGGATGCTACTGACTGCCCGCTCTTGCCTTCTTTTGTGCCCGTCATCGACGCGATCCGCGCGGCCAAAGAAAAGGAGCAAGAAAACTGTGTGCTCTACACATGCGCCAAGTCTGACTTTGTCTCTCCGTCAACGCGGCGCCGCGTCTTGATGGAAACGAGCCCCTTGTCCTCACGGCGCGTTGTTGTGGTTGCCACAAAAGACATCAAAGATGGTGATGAACTCCTGGTGGGCGTGGAGTGGTAACATTTGCATCACTGTACCCTTGCCTTTCCGTCCTCTGTCTCGCCTCACTCCTCTCTCCGTCTTGCTGCCCAGTTAGGCGGATGATGATAATTGCGTCGTCAACACCACCGTCACCCCGTCTTACAGCAGCGAAAAGTTGAGGAGGCACACTAAACAGTCAACCACCAATCTTGCGGACGCACCGACAACACAGATTCGCATGTCTATCATTGAGACGGTGCTCGTTCTCGTCCTTTGCAGGAAAAAACAACGACAGTGTATATTCACAGATCACGCAACGATAGTAAAACAAAACAAATAGGATGAACTCGTGAACTCAATCACTATTATTATTACGTTGGCACGACTGTCTATTGTCAGATCAGTAGTAAATGAAATCGGTGATCATTTTCCAGCATGGATTCGCACCGCCACACCCCTCCCCTGAGTCGAATCCGGCAGTTGTCTACGATGCTGACGGCTTTCTCACTGCGGCCATCTCGTGCAGCACGCCCCCCCCCCCAATCGCCGCGTTTCATCAATCCCACTTTCTCCTTTTTCTTTTTTCGGCCCTGGTACTTTCGACCTCGGGGAACGCCTTTACTCTTTGTTTTGAACTCACATGCAACACAAACGCAACAACCACGACATCAACCCAACCAACAAAACAAACAAACACCAACGCTCTTTGGGACAACAGAAACAATTCACTTCCCCCCCTCCCCTCGCAAACCACTTTGACAACAGCTACTCAGCGCGCAAGTAAATATGCCTCACTCAGTTCAAAAAGTCGTCGTGCAACCAGATGACGTTACCATTCGCAAAGCCACGCACTCTGATGCGCGTCGTATGTTTGAACTCATTGAGGAGCTCGCCGTTTACGAACGCGCCGCCCACGAGATTGAGATTGATGAGGATCACGTTCTGGATTGCTGCTTTGGACCTCGTGCATTTTGCGGTGCGTACGTAGCCGAGTGGAAGCCACCGTCCGGAGCCACACCCACTGTGATTGGAATGGCCATCTACTTCTTTCGCTTCCACACGTGGAAAGGCCGTCAACTTTATCTCGAAGAGTTTGTCGTGAGCGACAAGTATCGTGGCGGCGGTGTTGGCAAGCGACTCTTCGATCGCGTCATCCAACACGGCAAGGATGAAAAGTGCAGCAGTATGTTTTGGCAGGTTCTCGACTGGAATACACCTGGTATTAATTTCTACAAGAAATACCGAACCGAATTCGATCTCAGTTGGCTCAACTGTACTGTGCATTTTTCAAATCTTTGAGCATGGTTCCCACTCCCTCGAGGAGAAAAAAAACAGTTCCCACACACGTTGGCAGTGTCTCAACGCTCGATGTAATCTCTTCTGGCCGACGTAAAACAAAAAGGAGAATTACTCGGCTTTCGTTTTTCCTTTATTATTTTTGTGAGGAAATCTCCAAAGCATGCCAATCCACCTGTTTCACTCGAGCTCATCGAACTTCTTCCTTTTTTTATCTTTCTTCTTTTCAACTTGGTCGCACTCACTTTTTTTTTTTGCTTTCTTCGTTCACCAGCAAGGCGCGTTGTTTCTTTGCTTGCGACGACACAATACTACTTTTAACATGTTTTTTCTTCTTTCTTTCTGTTTACCCCAGTGTCTGCGCACATGCGATCCAGATCCTTGTGATTTCTGTGATCCTGCAAGACGTCCTCTTTTCCTCTTTTTTTCGGTTTCGTCTTTTGGCGTTAAAGCCTTTACTCAAGCCGTAATATATACACGTGTCAGATAAGATAAAATGATGAAACCTCCTTTCACTCCCCCATATGGAGCTTTTAATTCACTCCTTCACAGTTTCTGTGATTCATCATGGAGTTTCTCCTCCTCCACCCAGTCTGCGCACCGAGAACGGAGCTCCGTCATCGTGGCATCGGTCTCTTCAGTGTCTGGTGCACCTACCTCACCGCGCTGTGCATTGACTTCCTTTTCCAAGGTGCTTCAACGGTCAACTGCCGTACTTCTCCAACATTCAACCAGGCTTCCTTTTTTTTTCTCTTCCTCACACATACTTCTTCTTTGGTGGCACACACCCACACCCATGCAATTGCACGTTGTCCCGTCGTCGCCGGCGGCAATTTTTACTCAAGAGCCACGCAATCTTGCCTTCTTAATTAACAGTGAATAACGTTGCTTTGTCGCAGACATACTGATCGTACACCAGAAACGCACTATTCATATAAACCATGTCGGAGGACACGCAACTGCTCGAGACGGGCACTGAAGGATACAAAAGCTGTGACAAAGCACGCGACGCATTCCGCAAAGGAGATGTCGAAGCGTCGCATCGCGAGCACATGAAGCCGATGCATTCTGAAAGCCACAACTCGAGGGCTTCTGAGTACATCAAGTCTGTCGTTTTCGGCGGCCTAGACGGCGTGACGACCACGTTTGCCATCATTGCCGCAGCGGCAGGCAGTAACGGGAACTTTGTGACCGTCCTCATTTTCGGCATTTCCAATGTCATTGCAGACGGCTTCTCGATGGGCTTCGGCGAATATGTCTCTGGTGAGTCTGAGCGGGAGAACGCCATCTCGGAGCGCCGTCGCGAAGAATGGGAGGTCGAGAATGGGTTCGACTTGGAAGTCGACGAGATGGTGCAAATCTACATGGCCAAAGGGCTTTCATTTGAAGACGCCACGACCATCGTCGGCATTATTTCCAAGGACCCTAAGCTGTTCGTGGACTTTATGATGGTGGAGGAGCTCGGTCTGCTGCTTGATCTCGACGATCCACACGGCCCCAAGAAACAAGGCCTCGTCATGTTTCTTTCCTTCCTCATTTTTGGATGTGTGCCGCTCCTGGCATACCTTGGTGGACGTGGGCAAGGCGTCGATGTCGTCTTCTTCGTGTCGTGCTTCCTCACGCTGCTGGCGCTCAGCGTGCTCGGCGCCGTGAAGGGCTACCTCATTGGCCTGAACATGGTCCGCTCCGCGTGTCTGATGGCGCTGAACGGTGTCATTAGCGGCGGTGTCAGCTTTGCTTCGGGCTATCTTGTGGAAGCGGCCATGCGGGAGGTCAGTTTGAATTAGTGCGCGACAGCACATTTACGCACCGTAACGAAGGTAACTGTGACGACAAGTTGGGCAGCTTGGCAGACAGCGGAGACCACCACCTGCGCGCGGATGTCTTTGTTTGAGGGCAAAGAGTCACTTGGCCGCGAGGTGATCTCTTTCCCTCTCTCCCTCTCTCCCTCGCTCTCTCTATACGGACGCCAGGGGAATGTGCATCTACGATGAATGACCTCTGCCCCGCCCCCCTCCAGCGACGCGCATAAATACGCAACATCAACATGAACAAGAGAACTATAGTGTGTGGAGACAGCAACGGGGTGAGAACGAGATTGGCTTTGGTAAACAGATGAACAAGATGGCGACCCACACTATATCGTATTATTCCACACACACACACATACATACATATATATTCATCTCTGTTTCTCCTACCTTCTTTTTTTCCACATTTGGGATTGCTGCGCACGAACAATCGAAGCCTCTTTTCGAAAAATTTTTATTGACAGGCGAGAGTGCTGTTGTTTGCATATTGTTTCTCTCACTCACTTTTCTCTTTTTTCGCCTCCCCACCTCCGTTCTCCTCTTGCGTATTCATCACGTCACTTTTTATCGCCTTGGCCAATGAGAGAGGCAAATCTGCAACTCACAGTCCACAATTGAGATCAGTTAAACGAATTAAGCACGCTCTAAGAGCAGCCGTCCCTAGTTGACCTGGCTTTTATTTCGGGACAAGAAAAAAGTGGTCAAACCGTGTGCAAAACAAACCAAAATGTGGTGGTACGCTTCCTTGGGTCAGACACATCGCGTCGTTGTTGACTTGCGCCTTCGATCTGGAAGGTGAAAAAAAAAGCAAAGATGATGGGAATCGCCCCCCCCCTTATGTGGAACCCGTAGGAATATTTTCTCTTCCATAAATCGCGCCGCCGCGTCTTGTATTAATATTGAAACAAGTGTGACAAGTGGACTTGTACGTGTGCCTGGGGGTGAGGGAGCAGGGAAAGGGTTAGGGCGGGAGTGGGGACCTCGGCCCTTAGAATCGCCTTCGCTTCCTTCCCCTTCCCACACACGTTTGAGTGTCGTCTCACGTGCCGCTTATTCGTTTTACTCCAAGCACATCTCCCCCTTCCCCGCATCTCTCTCTACTTGTTTTCTTGTCTTTCAGATGGAAAATCGTCAAACGCGCGTTCTCGGCGCAGTTCGAAATCTGTCGGAGGCCGTCTCACCGGTCGAGAAAACCGAGGCGGCGAAAAAGGCGGTTGCCACTGTCGTTTCCGGAAATGTGGAGTCCCTCTCTCTCAACGAGCTTGAGCTGGCCTTGAGCCTTTTTACAGATCACAACAGCACCTACACGAATGTTGCCGAGGACGAATTCCACACACTTGCCGATGAGGTTCTCAACAATTCGATCCGGTCGGTTTTGGTGTACGACGACTTTTCCAACTACTTTGGCGATCCCGAAGTGTATTCACTGGGCCTCACGTTCCAGTACAACCTTTCTGTGGAGGCCTTGACGCTCAGTGGCGTCAATGTGAGTGATGATGCGATCGCCTCGCTTTGTGAATCACTCGTGCGGTCGCGTGTGAATTACATCGACCTCTCCAATACGCCTCTCGAAGACTCCGCTGGCCAGTCGCTCGCAGCACTGGCGCACATCAATCCCTATCTGCGCACAGTTGTGCTCGATGCTACGCTGGTGCCCGATGACGTTCTCGATGAGATCGACGTGGCGTGTCAGTTCAACCAGAGCAATTTTGAAGGCAACAACAATCGGGTCGACGAGTCTCTCTTCAAGCACGCAGAGCTGGGACGCCTCAAACAGCGGTTGCAGCACATTATTCGCGCTCAGAACAAAAAGATACACTACTGCGTTGCTCATGCGTTCGGCTGCTGCCCTAATGGAAACCTGTGTCTGTACTCACACACCCTCAGCACCACAGACGCTTCGCACGCAAACGGTGGCGGCGGGAGTCTCTCCGAGAAGATCTCAGAGCTGTTCTCATCTGGTGGCCTGTGGGAGGATAAATTGCCTCCCCGCCCACAGGAAGGCGCATCGTGGCGGAACCCGGAGGAAGACGGAAAGCGACAGCTTAAGCTCAACCTCAGAAAGACTCGCACACAACCCTCGTTGGCCACGGAGAGCAATGGCGACAGACTCACGGCAGGACCACCGTCTCCAAAAAGGAACTCCGGGCACAACACTGTTCGGTTTTTAAGCGTCACCGTTTTCGCCGTAATGATGGTGACTCTGGCAGTCGCCTGGTCACGCCAATCCAATCGTTAGTCACAGAGCGAAAGAAAGCGCCAAGGTGCAGGAAACAAACAAACAAACGAAAAAGAAATGGCGCAGTAGCACCGCTCCACTCCAGCGACGCTATCCATTGGCCGGGAACGCCCCGTCATCCAATGTTGACGTCTGAGGCGAGCAGCTGCGGCACCACCACTTGTGGTATGACTCGCATGGTGCCAGCACGCGGATTTCTCTGTCTCTGTCTCTTTCTCTCCACTTTCACGTTTTTGCCCAAGGAAAAAAGCAAACAAACAGACAATCCACGTGGTCTTGCAACTCACAACTTTTGGTTTGTAGCTGGTTGTCGGTCAGACAGGACATGCCCCGTAGTGGCACCACTGTTTCCACGCTCCCCAACAACAACACGTGGGAACATATAGCCACACCAGGCACAACGTAAGCACGTTGGCACCGGGACTCCCAAGTTTTTGTACGACCATGCACTTTTGACGTGACCTCACTACTTACCACGATCCATTCTTTTCTCCCATTTCTCCCATTTCTCCCATTTCTCCCATTTCACCCTTCTCTTCCCACATCTCTGTTCGCACAGAAACACACACGTAGGCTGAGAATTTCCCTTTCTTCTCTCTCTCTCTCTCTCACAGTTTCCCATACCTCTCTTCTTCGCTACTCGGCTTTGACGACTGCTCAGCGCTTTGAAACACCCCCTCCCCCCACACACAGAAACACATACGCGAAACCATGTCCGGAAGTGGCCACGATCAGTCGACTGATGTGTTTTCGGCAGAAGGCCGCGTTTTCCAGGTTGAGTATGCTGGCAAGTCTGTCGACAACAGCGGAACGGCGCTCGCTGTGTGCTGCGTGGATGGCGTGGTTGTGGCGGTAGAGAACATTCTCCCGGGCCGCATGCTCGAAACGGGCACCAACAGTCGCATCTTCGCCGTGGATCGCCAGGCGGGCATCTGCATCTGTGGGATGCTTCCTGACGGCCGTGCTATTGTCTCGCAGGCTCGCGCTGAGGCTGAGAATAGTCGCAGCGTCTTTGGCACCCCCATTCTTGGGACCGTTCTCGCGAACCGTGTCGGCGAGTTCATGCACGTCTACACGACTCACTACGCCTATCGCCCGTTTGGATGCTGCGCCATTATCGCGTCCTACTCTGACGATGGACCGCAACTGTTCGTGAGCGACCCGAGCGGGACTGTCGCCGGCTACTTTGGTGTTGCCCTCGGCAAAGCCAAGACGATTGCCAAGACTGAGCTGGAGAAGCTCGACTTTTCCAAGCTGACCTGCGACGAGGCCATCCCCAAGCTCGTCGACCTCATCCATGAGGTCCACGACAAGCAAAAGGACAAGGTTTATGAGGTGGAGGTCGCGACAGTGAGTGAGAAGACAGGCCGCATGTTCAAGCGCATCCAGACTGTCACCCCCTAAACAAGGAGAGAAACAAAATTAAGAGACAAACACACACCCACTTGCATATCCAGGAAAAAGGAAGAGCCATAAAGCGGAAGAAGCGCGATAGCGCTCATTTCTCCATCTCCCCCTCAAGCTCGCCTCCCTCCACACGTACGTGTTGGCGTCAGTGAAGCGTGGTGTGACGAGGACCAAGCGTCTTTTTCTCTCCTGTTGCTCCTCCCCCGTTTTCCCCTATTTGCAGACTGTGGATCATGTTTTTCTGCTCTTGATTGTGCTTCTGCCTCTTTGTCCCCCCCCCTTGTTCGTTTTGCTGTTGATCGCATTGATGACCCTATCAACTGCCTGATGAAACGCAGCGGGAAATCCCAGATTGTTGCATCGATGTTTGAATGCAGTGTTGTGAGAATGTGCTCGGAAAGTGCCTTCTCTCACCCGATGCTCGCGTGCCGTTTTGTCAACAAACACCTATTACCCTTATAGCTCTTTCCTTCTACCAAGCAACAACAACAACAACACACAAACAAGCAACTCGAGGTGCATGAGAAAATATCTGGGTGATATAAACACGCGCTTACATCACGCTGAGGTGAAGCTCAACATGGAGGCCCGATGTTGAGCAAAAAAGGAACACAGAACCGCATTGGCAGTGGGCTCAGGACAGGCTTCACTTGGAGGCCGGGTGTACTGAAACTCCTTTGCGAGCCGTTCTGTTTTTTTTTTTACCTTTCCTGCCCTCCGACACGTTTGCCTGCAACGCTTTGATCCCACTTTAGTGGGCATGTGCGTTACTCCAAGTTCGTGTGACGTACTAATATCAGGGCATAGCTGTCCCCCCAAAGCACTGCACTGACTCCCCATCTCCTCGCCTGACATCCAAAAAAATCTTTCCGTCGTCTCTCTCCTACTTTCGTTGCGCATTTCTTTATCCCTCTCGCGGGTTTTGCCTTGCCCTTCCCCTTTTTATTGTGGCGTTCAACGACGAATCGACCACACACACCCACACAAAGAGAAAAATCTAACGAAGGTACTATTATGCTCCGTCTGGGCAAAGCACTGCGAGGAGTGCACAGGGTGGGCTACCGAGCCCCCACCTCGCTGCCTGTCCCGTGTGCTCAACGGTGGGATCTTCGTCTGGCAAAGGCGCGCATCTTCCAGGAGTACATTGAGGAGAAGGCACCAGGGGCGTGGCAACTGGAGGACGAACGCCACATGTCGCCAGAATTTCACACGTTCACTGGGTACCCGATGCGAAACATGCGGCCTGGATACGGTCAGAATTTGCCAGAGTTCTTGCTCAAGAAGCGTCTGCCCAATAATACGCACTACGAGTTGTTCGCGCGTCGCGACGTGCCGAACGAAGACAACGCCATGTACGGCAAGCTCCTGTACGACACCACAGTCCACGGCACATCGCTGCCAACAACGTATCGTATGCACAAGGACATCAACAAAGCTCAACGCAACGACCGCAAGCTTTCAGGCAATCGCTTCAAGGTTCTCAATTCGACAGGTGCGAAGCGCCCGCCGTCAGGCTTCCAGCCTCTGCCGGATGCAGCTGATGAAGACGATGAGTAGTGAGACTGGCCTGGTTCGTGTGTGCGCGCGAGCACTCGTTGTCTGTTTGAGCATGCGTGCTGTTGCATTTGTGTACTCGTGTACATGCGTATTTTGTGTGTGCTCACAGCCGTGCGAATCAATGGCATTCCTCACCGTGAACGGTTCTGAGTCGATATTTTGATCTCTGAAACGAATTGAACAAACAAACACACACACACACACACACACACACACAAGTAACCAACTCATTCCTTCTCAACCGGAATTCAACTTGGCAAGAACTATGCCGCCTTGTCTCTCACGAGTGTGTGACTGTGGCGCGTGGCTCAGACCCCTCGCTCTGTGTTCATTTGGGGCGACTTCACCTTGAGTCTCTTTTGAGCTCACGAGGCATCGCATTCAAAGTTGGAAGCCACAACCCTCACTGCGAGGACTCAAAACTGGCTGAGAGACGCGCGGCGCTTAGTGACGCTGCACAAGCTTGTTTTTTCTTCTTGTCTTTCTGTGAAGAGCTCCTCTCTCCCGTTTTCCGATCTTCCCACACACGGCTTCCTCTGTCCTTCTCTCTCTCTCTTCCGTCTTTTCGTTTCCCTGCGGTTACGTTTATGTGTGTTGTTGCACCCAGTTTCTTCGCATACTTTGCAGTTGAAAGTCGCTCATTTCATATCTGCATCATGTCCACTGCGGCGCTGGCGAGACAGATCGGCCTAGAAGAGCGCAGTGAGGGGTTGTCTCTCACCGTAAACGCACTGACAAGGTCGCTGCGGACAGACACGACGCGCCGTATAGCCTCCTCGTCATCACCAGACTCGGTTCTCGTGACGAGTGCGTGCGTCGTGCCATACCACCCGACGCCTGACTCGCCAACTTTTGTGCTTTCCGCCCTCAGTGACGGCACACTGTGCGTCATTAACACGACTAATTTATCCAAAACGTACCTGTTCGATGATGAAACCGCGACTGGAGACGGCGAGCCGACTCGTGCGGAGACACCGAGAAGCGGTAGTCGCGGGCTGGACTCTATGACCGTCGCGTGCATTGGACAGGGCGGGCCGGATGTGGAGGTGCCACAGCGTGCTGTCGTGGCGTACGTGTGCTGCGACGGCTGGATTCACTCGTCACCACTCAACGTCGCGGACGTCGCAGAACTCAAAAAACTCCATCGTCAGGAGTGGGCCAAGGTGACGGAAGTTCCAGCGTGCGTGCGTGCGGAGAAAGAGTACCGCGTGACATTCGTGCCGTCGCAGTTTTCGTCAAGGATTCTTGTCGTCGCGACTGGCTCCCGCCCATCAGCCTCAAACACCACGGACAATGTGTGCAGTCCGTCTGGGATGACGTGCGCGAGCACGTACGCTGCCATTGTCGGACCACAAGCAGTCAGCAACTCATCGGCGCCAGTTTCCTGGATGGCGTTTCCGGTGCCCCTTGGCCGCCGGGCGGCCGCGAACACAACGCGGACGGAGTACCTGATCACTTCGTGTTGGTTGACTGACACCACGTTGCTGTGTCTGTGGTCCAGTGGAGTCATGACAGTTGTGGACGCGGCGAGCCTGGAGATGGTCACGGAGGTCTCTCTGTTCGACAACCCGCGCGTCGGCTTTGTTCAGGCCGGATCGATCGCTGTGTCGAAAAAAGGAAATGCAGCCCTTGTGGCTATTCTTGTCGAGGATTCAGTGCTTCTCACTTTCACCGTGCAGAGCGAATTCAACGAGGTGCGTTCACCGTCATTGAAGTGCCCACGAACAGAGACTCGTGATGGCGCTGCGCCTCCCAGATCACTGAGAGTGTCGCCTTCCCCACAATCGTTCTGCTCCGAAGACGTTCGCATAACGGATATTTGTGCATTCTATGCCTTTTCGTGGATTGTCGCAGTGACTCTTGAGAGCGGCGCAGTTATCTTTGTCGATGCCTTGTCGATGATTGAGCTGTGTCACAAGGCCCTTGCACGCGTCGCGCCCATAAACCGCCAGCACCACGCGAGCGCACGGTCACTTGCCTCACAGCAGTTCACGCTGGTGCAAGAAAAGCCGCTTTTGCTGGCTACCTTTGACCACAACACGGCCACTTTCTCCAAGTCACATTAGGATCAGGTTCCTTTTGTCCACATCACCCGTCATCCCGTTCGTTTGCTCCGCATTTGTTCTGTGGTTGACGTAGAGTCAGGTCGCTTCATATCTGGCGTCGAACTCGTTGCTGACAGTGATCACATCTTATGAATCAAGCAAACAAAAACCCAATCCCGGAAACAATGGAAGAGCAACACTGATATGGAACACACAAACACACACACACACATATATGGACGCACGGATAGAGTGTGTGTGCGTGTGTCTGTGCGCGTGCATGTGCACGCACTAGTCTTCACTAGCTCCTATACCTCCCTCCCCTCTGGAACCGTCTTTTGGTCTCCACTTCTTCTTGCTCGCGGCTCTCACCCAATTTTCACTTTGGCTCCTGCTTGGCACTGAAGGAATACCCACAAACTTGTTGAATCATACCCTCAACCAACTGTCGCCATCTCTCTGCCCCTTCTCTCCCTCTTTGTGTGCCCAGCAGTATACAAGAAGAAAAGACAAACCATGCTCATCGGAAGGAAAATTACCCAAAGGGCACTTTCTGGGATGCAGGGCCATGCTCTTCGTCGCCTCGCACTCGCGACACGCACCCCTTGCATTGCTGCTGCAGCTTGCGCACCACTGACGGCCTCACGCCGCTCGTTCGCGCGTGTCTCGACGCTGCACGGTGCGATCAACTCACCACCAGGGGGTTTCGTGACGTCAGACATTGGAATAGACACAAATACGAGCTTTGGTGGTGCCTACGCACGTGGCGTGTTTGCGAAGCGTGAGATCAGCTTTGGTCGGGAGGTGATGAATATTCCCGCCTTCACCATGTACATCAGTGAGCTGCCTGATGAGAAGCTGCGTGACCAGGTGCTGATTCTCACCAAGCAGGTTTTCACTCAGCTCGTCACTGGGAAACCGGAGGAGCGAGAGTACATCAAACACCGCGTCATGACGATGATGTCGGGTGGCGTGTCGTACTTCTCACGTGAGAAGGACGTTTTCGACTTTGCCGAGGAAGTGCGAGCACCAGGCCCCGAGGGGGCGTTCAAGAATGGTGTCAACTACCTACAGAGTGGTGATTTTTCGTCGTACGATCTTCAGAAGCTGCCGCTGATCTTGGAGTTCAATCGCGTTGAGGTAGAGTACCGCGGCCGCAGGGGTATCTGCGTTTTCCCCGAGGCATCGTACTTTAACCACAGCTGCGAGCCGAATGTTGAGCTGGCGATTACGTACAACAGCGCCAAGAACAACTTTTTCCTTAGTGCACGCGCGTGTCGCCCGATCCGTGAAGGAGAGGAGCTCTTCATCAACTACATGCCTGGCAACACTCTTCCGTTGTCGCGCCTCGCCCTGGCGATGAAGCGCCGATGGGGATTCGAGTGCACCTGTGTTCGCTGCAAGAGCCGTGCGATTGGTGCGGTGACCGTGTTGTTTGTCGCGATGCTAATTCCTGTCACTGTGTTCATCCGATACATTTTGGTCGGCCGTGCTGAAGAAAAGCAGCGAAGTGTTTAGTGAAGGGGTAACGGTGTGTTTATGCATGCGCAAGGGCAATCATTTTCACAGTTCACCTCAAGTCACCAGACCAGCGACAAACAGAAACGAACAATCAAACAAACCATCAAGTAGCCCATGGGTTTTTTCTTCTGTTGATTCACACACAGACAGACACACACACACACACACATACATACATATATATGCATACATACTTGCGAAGGGTAAGAGCAATCACATGTACAAAAACTGGGTGCGTTGAGTCTGGCTTTCATGTCACGCGTAGTCCACTTCGGCTCGACTTGTTGATTTTCTCTACAGGCGCATCAAAACAATGCAACTGTCAACGACCATTGTTTTTGTTGTGCATCCCATCCTTCTTGACCGTTTTGAGCAAGTAGAGCTCCATCTACGCATTCTTGTTTCTTTCACTCGGTGCCAGCTTGATGAAACCAAGAGATGACGAGATGCTAGCTCCGCTGAACTCTTATTTTTCACGGTGCTCCCGCGTACAAATCTTTTGTCGGCTCTTTCACACCAAACATCTTCTGTTTCTCCTCTCTCCTCACGCTTTCGCTCTTCTTTTGTGTGTGTTCTCGACCTGCGCTTTGCGTACTCTCAACTATGTTGCCCCCCCCCCCACATACAGCTCCTCTGTCGACGGCAAATCGGCCAGAATCGACCTTTTTTTTCTTTTCTTTTCGGTACATCGTCACACACTTCCCATCAGAAAATGTGGAACCTTTCTTCTAGTCCTGCCGCGGAGAACAACATCCGCGGAGCCAATAGTGGGAGCACCTACCCGTACATGGCTGTCGCGCCAAACATGGGTACCGCCCCCTATGGTGGTGGGGCGATGCCCGCCGTCGCCCCTCTCCACGACCGCTCACACGAAGTTTGCAAGTACTTCGTGAATGGTGGATGTGTTCGTGGGAATGCTTGTCCTTACTCGCATGAGCTGCCTGATGAGCGCCACTTGGATGTGAACGGCGTGGGCTTCATTCTGAACCCTAATGTTCATAACGCACAAAAAACAGTGACGCCGTCTCCAGGATCTCCCCAGGGCCTCCCTAGTCGTGTCTCCCCCACTGCACAAGGAACTCCTCTAGTACACTCCGCGAGCGGCCCGGGGAATAATTCCAGACAGTTCGCCCACACCGGCAAATTACCTAGCAAGTCACACTTGAACTCCTCTCTGGCATCACCGCTTCAAGTTCCGCCAGGGAAGCTGAGCGCGCCTCCCAAGTACTGTCCGCCCGAGCCGTACTTGGAATACAACCTCCCCCCTGCTTTGGCGCTTCAAATCAAAGGCTCCCCAAACGAACGCGCCGCTGCGTTTGCCCACACAATGCTTCAAAGCTAGTGGCGTCACCGATGAAACCAACAAACTAAAGCTAACTCTTAATTCATTTCCACATTGTGTTTTCTTTCTTTCTGATCTCTCTCTCTTTTTCCCCACTGTTTTTACATACCTCCGTCAGGTACATCGTCCGTTGGTTTGTGCGTTTGTTTTTTGCTCTCATTGGACTGGCGAAGCTTTCCGTTTTTCTTCACACCACTGATTGTGACAATGACGAAAAGCTCGTCTAGGTGTGTGAGTCGTGAAGCGCAGTAGTACACTCAGTCAGGCGGACACTGGGCTTTCGGTAAAAGTGAAAACAAGACGGCATTTCGTGGAGCCGACGCTCACACATGCGCGCACTTGCGCTCACCTCGCCTCCCTTCCGTGTGCACATGCATACACATCCACACACACACACCTACATACAGAAACCTACGACCCCCCCTCACGATTATCAACGTCACGATGATCATGCACACACAACTACAACGAAATAACGCACGGATGAAAATACGCAGCTGCATGCCGCACCCCTCCCCTCAATCACACATCTATGACTACCGCTCTACGCTGTTTCCAACGCGAGCATCCACGCATTTTTCCATTTCACTTTTGTGTGCGTCGACGTGGAAACCTGCTATATACATTTTTTGCACATCTCCTGCCGTGTTGCGTGCACCAGCAAGCGCCTAGACCTAGAAGCACGACCTTTGCATGCACATTTTTGTCGTCCGTCTTCTGTCAACTGCAAGCCAGTTCATCACATGCCTCCTCTCTCTCTTTCTTCCCCCTTCCCCCTTCTTGCTTTCATCTTTTATCTTTCTCTGCTTGCCCACTCTTTCACCGTTGTGCTTCACCCCGCGCCGGTTTCCCCCTTTTTCTTCTTCTGGCTTTTCAAAACAGCCGTTAGCGAGGTCATCGTGAAATGAATAGTTTTCCTGCTATCAACGACAATGATGGTGAGCCCCACGACGGTGACGGTGGCGTGCCTGCACCAGACACGGTCAGCGATAGCCTTCTGCGGTCACAGCCCGACTCGGATGGGCTCCAATCCTGTGTGCGTGCGTTTTTCTCGACGACGGCCTTCACGCCTTACAGTGTGCGCGAGTGGAAGTACTCACTGAGGGAAGGGAATCCAAAGTCTCATCGTGGATGTCGGGGGGCGACGAGTGGCGGGTTTCTTGAAGACACCACGCGCACTGATGCACCCTGGGGACACAATGACAGTGAGGCAAAAATGGACCGGGCACGCACCACGTCGGTACCCACACCTGTGACTATCGAGTTGCCGTCCATCCTTCCTCTGTCCGCTTCGCCGTCGCCTGCCACTGGAGAGAACCGGCGGCCCAAACCGCCGCGCCCTGCAGCGTCCGCTGGTTCCCTGCGAGGATGCAGTCACTACCGCAAGATTGAGGACCTTTCTCGTTTCCTTCATGGGGATGGCATAGACGCGGACACGTACTACTTCAAGGACGCCATGGAACGACGGCTGGAGCGCGAAGAGGAAGCTCAATCGGCGGCCTGCTACGGTCGTCAGCAGGTGCACTCGATGGATCGTGCTGATCCACGCTTTTGCGAGCGAATGGACCCGGAGGCGTCTGAGGCACACCGCCGAGCCAAAGCTCTCGCCTTGCCCCCCAGAGTCACTCAGTTCCACCAAAAATTCTTGGAGACGACCGCACTGGTGCGTCCCTATGCACTTGGTGAAAGTCATGCCTACACCACGAGTGCTTCCAAGGCAGGACTCACCGGCGCTGACATGAACCGAAAGGCTTTGGACACGTTTGTCCTCACAATGCAGTGCCAACGGCCGACCAAGGGCGTGTCAGCACCCTACTGATGTAAACAAGCAAACAAACAAAAACATTCTCCTTCCCTCACCATGGAAATCTGTCGTTCTCGCTTTCTCTTTCCAAATGGATTACGAGAGTGCAAACAAATACTTTTACCGTGACTCTCAACCTCTCATGGACGGGAACCCACATCGTCGCCAATGCTCGCTCTGTGACGTTCCTCCGTTGAACGTATGCAACTCCCACTTCTGGTATGCTGTCTTTTCCTCCCTTTCCTCCGTTTTCAAGTTGCTTGGCACTCCCACGAGAGATTGTCTCAATGATGTTTTGTTTTCTCCACGTTCTCCAATTCAAAAAGAAGCACACACACACACACAAACGCAAACTCCCATGTTTGTGCCCCTCATCAACACTTGGCGTGGCTCTCGCCGTCGCCGTCGCTGTCCCTTCCCACAAACAACGTGTTACATCTCCCACTCCTTTTCTCCTCATTCTCTGTTTTATCTCTCTCCCTCATTCTCACCCCGTTCGTTTCTTGTCGCGCTAACAAGCGAGTTTAAGAGAGCCACCTTTCCTTTTTAACCCCCTTTAAATTCACTTTGCCCACCACCTAATTACGCATTAAGAACAAACAATCAAACAGACAAACGCATCAATATCACCACAATCACCTTGAAGTTACCTTGACGACAATAAAAGATTCAGAATAATGCAGCAAGGTGCTTACTTTTCTTCCCCCCAGCCCCTGCTGCCTTCCGGATGGCAAGTTGCATTAACTGCCGACTCCCGCGCTTACTACATTGACCACAACACAAAGACGACCCACTGGTCGATCCCTCCGTCCGCTTATCAGCAGCAGCCACAGCAGCAGCAGCAGCAGCAGCAGCAGCAGCCTGTATACGGTGGCCGTGGTGGTCGTGGAGGCGCGGCCAACGGCGCAAAGGGCATTGATCGTACCAAGCTCAAGACCAAGATGTGCATGTACTACGAAAAGAGTGGCACCTGCGCGTGGGGTGACCGGTGCGCCTTTGCCCACGGCCCTGAAGAGCTTAACACTGCCGTCATTCCCCAACAGCGTCAGCTCTAGGCGCAGTGAGTTTCTGTCCCCCTCTTCTTGTGTGTGCGAGCTGTTCCACCAGAGGAACTGGCGTGTAGACACTCTCATCAGTGCACCATCATGCCGGTACAGTGACCTATCTTTCCCCCTTTTCTCCGCTTCGTCGCCCCCCGACCTCACTCCACTGGGTGCGCGGCTTGATTCTAGCCCATAAAGAAAATGAAAATGAAGAAAATTGCAACAACATCAACTGGATACATGAAAACAAGAAAACACAATCAGGACTACCAGCAATATCAACAGAGGAACATTCATACACACTCTCTGTCAGGAACGTGGCGGAACACGTCATCGTTGTGCAGGAGCCTCAGACGATTAAATAACAGAGAGACGACAACGAAGGAAGAGCGGACCCAATCATGGTACCAACCCTGAACATTTGACTTTTGGGTGAGAAACGGTTCCGTGACTGTCAGTGTGAACCGGGGCCACCCCTGGACAGAAAAAGAAAAATGGCATGCTACGGTATTTTTGCACGTTCAGACGAAGCGAGTCTTCTCGCCCCCCTTGAAACTTGGTAAAACACACAATACAGTAAAACACAGCAGAGGCATGAAATAACAATCAGAGCGTGAAGTAGTTGCTTTTTTTTTGTCCCCTCACTGTTTTATTTTATTCTTCTTTACTTTCTTCTCTCTTTTTTTTTTTGTTTCCTCCACTGTGAACTGACTGACTGATGCTTTATGCAGTTCGTGCTCATTGTTCGGCTGATGAACGTGTGCAACAATTTCTTCATTTACCAGCGCGAGGCCTCTCTCTCTATACACATCACTTTATCGCGCAAGGATGTGCAGCCTCACGTGTCGGTGCCCACCTTGGGTCGACAACATGGGTAGTATGTCGACATTTTCCCTGTTGTGTGCATGTGCAGTGACAGCGGCGTCTCTCTCCGGTGACGGTGGTACTCTGGCCTCTCTGGATTCTCTTTTTTTGACGGGGCGCCCACCAACTCCTCCGTTCACGACTGTGTACGCTGTCATTGAGCATGACTCTATAGAAGTATGGTTGCTGAACCTATCGGATCTACATGGATTAAGCGGACGACGGGTGTATCGTTCCAACTCTGCACTCATTCTCAGAATCACAGCTCTTCTTTGTTCCTCCCTCTCCTCTGTCTCTCCCTATACGCCGGCGTAATACCTGTGTAGTCCTTGTAGGAACTCGTTAACGAGACAAAAGAAAAGAAAAACACATCCCAAAAAGAAGTGAAAATGCTTCGTCGCACTACCGTGCACCTCTACGAGAGCATCGCCGCGCCGATCGGCAAGGGACGCGTGGTCCCACTCAAGTTCGACGGCCTGAGGCCCGCCTACGTGCCCAAGACCTTCACGACCCAGTTCTTGGTTCTCGGCACCTGGACCATCACGAACATGCTTCCCAACTTTGTCCTCGGGTTCCTCATCATTGCCGCTGCCAACGGCGGTCTGAGCGGTGCGTGGCCTCCGGACCCGCACTCTCTGCACCCCTAAGCAAAACACTTGTAGGAAATTGTTTCAGTGCGTTAGCGCGCATTTTTTCTTCTGTTCATATCCATGTGGTTGTGCCTTTCTCTTTCAGCATCTCTTTTCTAGTGTTAGCGGCTTTGCAGCTGTGCTTTTTTTTTTTTCACCCGTAAAGAAATCACCACAGACTCAGGCATACACACGCGATTTGCAGATGTGAAGAGAAGTAGGATTAGTTTAAACGATTTTTTTTGTTCTGAGATTTGAATTAAAAAATCAGTAGGGAATTCAACCACAACGTGCACAAAACACACACAAACAAAAGAAACTGACAGGCAAATCCCGCCACCCGGAAGAGTGTGACAATCACATCTCTCTGTCTCTCCCCACCGTGGTGCGGTGTGACTCGCAAGAGAGTACCACCGTTCCTCTCTTTCAACCAACCAGCCTTTGGATGGGGGTGGGGACACCTTGCTTCCGACGAGAGAGAGTGGGCATGGGCACACTGCTGTATCCTCTTCACGGTCATGTTGTTTGGCGACACACCACGTTTTGCCCTCATCATCATTTCAGCAGAAGTCACCCCGCCTGTAACAGGGTGTCAGACCACAGGGCGCAATTCAATAGCTGTTGTGATCTCGCTTTCTGCCCCCCCTTCGAAATGAGAAGATCACTATTTTTAGATTTCAAAAACAAACAATCAATTCATCACCCACCGCCTTCGACTCTGCTGCTTCTCCCTCCCTTTCTTTGGTCGGCACGCTACTACCAAGGGTTTAGTACATCACACACACTTTTTTTTTCACGTACTTTCACTACTATCATCTCTCGTGCTCTGCTCATCTGTCAATATTTGGGTGTTCCTTTCCCCCCACCTTTCCCCAAATTGTGGCGCGAGACATTCACGGGAAACCCAAACAGGCCCTACACTTGAAGCATAGCCTTGATCCCCCTCGTGTCGTGCGGTTCCTCCTCCTCCTCTCTTTCCACTTTTTTCTTTTTTGGCTTGCCGTGGTTGGTGGGCGCGTCGGCTCGTCTCGTTAACCGAGATGAATAAATATGACACAATCAACCAAATTGGTGATGGCACGTTCGGCTCTGTCGCGAAGGCAGTGAACAAAATGACGGGAGAGCTGGTGGCCATCAAAAAAATGAAGCAAAAGTACTACTCCTGGGACGAGTGCGTGAAGCTTCCCGAGGTCGACGTTGTTCGCCGCATCCACGGCCACCCCAACATTGTCAAACTTCGTGAGGTGATTCGCGAGCACAACGACCTGTACTTTGTCTTTGAATACATGGACGGCGATGTACTTGGCGTGATCAAGAAGGCCAAACAACTGCAGCGTCCGGAGCTGGCCGCGACGGCGCCGGCCATCCCGTACCCGAGAATCAAAATTTACATGCGTCAGCTGCTCCAGTCTCTTGCCTACTTGCACAAGAAGGGCTATTTTCATCGTGACTTGAAGCCCGAGAACCTGCTTGTCAAGCGCGACGGTGACGACGAAATTCTCAAGCTGGCAGACTTTGGTCTTGTCAAGGAAATCCGCGCGCGGCCGCCATTCACCGACTACGTGTCCACACGCTGGTACCGTGCGCCAGAGCTGCTTCTGCAGGATCGCGCGTACAGCGCCCCCGTCGACATTTGGGCCGCCGGATGCATCATGTCTGAACTCATCACAACCAAGCCTCTTTTCCCGGGCTCAAACGAGGTGGATCAATTGTTTAAGACGATGAACGTGCTTAGCTCACCAAACGAGAAGACGTGGCAGGGTGGGATCGTGCTCGCGAAGAAAATCCGCTACACGTTCCCGACCGTCAAGGGCTGCGGACTCGCCAAGGTGCACCCGTCTCACGCGCCTGCCGAGGCCATCGACTTGATGAATCAAATGCTCACATACGACCCCAAGAAACGCCCCACTGCGGAGCAGTGTCTCCAACATCCGTTTTTCAACGTGGGCGTTGACGAGAGCACTGGTCCATCAACCGCGGCTGTCGATCAGCTGGCCAACGCGGCAAAACGTCTGCAGCCAAGTAGTGCCCCAGCGGCAGTCCAATCAACGGCTGCCACAGAGAAGGAGAATAGGAACCGCCGCGGGTCACTCCCGGACGCGGGTGGCACAATCAACGCCAAAGCGCCGCAAAAGTTCTTCATGCTCGGCCTCACCAAACAGGCCGCCGGCGCCAACGCTGGCCCCAGGGACGGAGGGCTGCTGTCACCCGGCCGGAGGCCGAGTGGTGGGAAAGAGCCCGTAATTTCTGTCAGTCGCCCCGACTACGCCAAGTCAAATCCTCCCCCACTCGACGCGGCGGTACCTGCAAGTTCTGCGCTCACCACAGCCTCACCGTTCCTGGGACTCCAGGGCTATCAACTCGTGAACGCACAGGCTCCCATCGCAAAACCGTCGCCACCAGCTGAGCCACTCCCAACACTGGCTACCACTGCCACAGCCGTGACGGCTTCGAACGCTCTGAACCCCAGCACAACCAACACGCAGGTGCAGCCCGGGCCAAAGAAGCAAGACCTCGACTTGGACCACCTCATGGACGAATTCGCAACGGAGATCTCGTCTCTTGGCGTTAACGCGCAGAAGACCGGTGACGAGCAGCCTGTGGCGCCGCCAGTGCACTCACCGCGCTCCACGACGAACGACCCAGTTGCGGTACTCTTGAACAACAGCCGCTACAAGCGGTCATCCCTCGTTCCCGATCACACAGGCGCCGTCTCTCCTGCAAACAAGCTGGCACAATATAGAAATATGAAGGCGACTGGCACCTTGTCCGGTGCGCCACCGCCATCGACCACTACACCATCAACGACGACAGCACCACCAGTGAACGCGCCAAAGTCGGTATCTCCATCCATTCAAGCGCTGCTCGCCAAACACCGCGCCCGCGGTGCCTTCAACTTTCAGTAGCCGATGTTGAAGCGAGGATACCGATTATGCTCCACTTTTGCACCCTGTGCTTTTTTCTTCTTCTGTTTGGGTGTGCCTTGTTTTTCTTTTTCTTGCTCTGACTCCCACCTCCGACTGAGGCGGCAGAGGGAGGGGCCTCTACGTGTGAATTGCGTGCTTCCATAGAAACGTACACAATGAAAACAAATCATCGAATGGAACGACAAGATCACACGCAGGCGCGAATGTGGGCCAATCACCAATATGTACACATGCCCGTATGCCAGACACCAAAGAGAAAGAGAGAAACCGAAGGTGTGCGTGGTTCATCATTATGTAGAGCACGAACAGTTCCTCGTACTGTGTGCGTGAGCATGGCAGGGCTTTTCATTTTTTTCTTTTCTTGACGTACGTGTCTCCATTATGTTTTTGTATGGATGACACTGGTGACTGCTGGGTTGCGTGCGGCATGCCACGTCACAGCTTGCCAACGGGCTCCGGTGCTGACCGGTATCGACTTGGCAAGAATACACAATCGTCAGTCCTGCGACGGAAAGGTGAGATTTTCCCTTCTTGCTTTTACTCCCACTTGTGCAGTCCTACACCGCAGGCGTGTGTGTGTGTATAACACACCACTGTTTTACCAATTCCTTCATTTCTCCCCCAGTGGCAGCACAAAAAGGAAAACACCTCAAACCCACCTCGTCCAAAGAGCACAAGTACGGTACCCTCATCGGCCGCACCCTTTTTGAAGGAAGACGGGCAGCGCAAGAGTGAGAACAACTGAAAAAAGAAGAAAGAAAGCCGAAGTATCACCCAGACTGTGACGATATTCAGGCAAACCTTGAAGGACCTCACATGTTGGAGAACGGGCATTGGAACAGCCACTCAGTCTCCTGAGAGATGCCCACACCACCCACCAGCTAGATCCTCATCGGTTTAGTCACTCCTTACACACACACACACACACGGTTTCTCCCTCATTTTTTCTCTTCGCACCATCTCTGCTCACGGTTGCTCCGTATCCATTTTCTTGCCTGACTCGCCCAGTAATAAAGCTAGTATCTTTGCCATCATCATTTTTCTTCCTCCACTTTATTTTTGACGCTCGTTGATTCGTGAAGAAAAGTTCGTCAATCCACGAGAGCAAACACGCAAAAAAAAAGTTGACACATTTGAAACGCTTGTGCCTCTTATTGTTTTTGTGTCACTCACACCTCAAAATCAGAAGCGAATCAAACGCAGTACTGTTGTGTGACAGGAGTAAAAGAAAACCCACTCAACACTTTGCTCGCGGTCGTTCACTTTTTTTTCTTTTGACTTGTTGAGCACGAAGCCCCCCCCCCCCCCTCCCCCCCGGTCTCAAATTGAAACGAGACGAAGAGGGAACGTTTCTCACGCTCCTCGGTAGGCTCTATACGCTTTTACTTACAGACTATTTTTCGTGCTTCCCCTTCGCATACGTCACCGTGCGGCCTTTTTTTTCTTCTTCCCGACCCTTTCCCTCGTTTTCGCTTGTTCGCCTTGCGGCCAAACTTTCCTTTGACACTTCACAACAATGGATGCGTTTAAGGTGGCCTCGGCCAACGTGTTCAAGGCCCTCCCTGCCTCACTGAAGCCGATCGCGTCAGCGCCGCTGCTGCAGTATCCTGTCGTGACCGCCGCGGTGGTCGTCGTGGTTGTCGGTGCGGTACTGTACTACGTCTTTTTCGTACTGATCCCTGGATGGCGCATGGACTACTACCTGTCCAAGTTGCCCACCGTGAAGGGGAAGGTTCCAGTCCTTGGACAGGCCCTCAGGCTGGCTGGTCCTGCACCGTGGAGGAAGATGGCGCAGTGGAGTCTGAACCCTGAGGTGCAAGCACGCGGCAACAAACAAACGGACCCCAATGCCAAAAGTCGCCTTGTGACCTTTGATGTTGCCGGCATGCGTGTGATTTACATCAACCACCCCGTTCTTCTTCGTCGCGTGCTGCAGTCGCATCAGCGCGTGTACCGCAAGGCGCTCAAGGCCGCCTACAAGCATTTCATGTGCTTGCTCGGCACCGGGCTCGTCTCGTCTGAGGACGAGCAGTGGAAAAAGGGTCGCCTCTTGCTGTCTCACGCGCTCCGGATCGACATTTTGGAAGACATTCCGCAGATGACGATGGGTGCCGTCTCGCGAATCATGGAAAAGCTTGGCAAGGTCGACAAGACAAACCCCTTCGTCGACCTCAACGAAGAGTTTCGTCACATGACATTGCAGGTGATTGGTGAGAGCGCCCTCTCTCTGACGCCTGACGAGACCGACCGCATTTTCCCCACCCTCTACCTCCCCATCGTGCACGAGTGCAACAAGCGCGTGTGGGCGCCGTGGCGCGCCTTCATGCCATTCCTGCAAGGCTCACGTGAGCGCAACCAGTGTCTGAAGGAGCTCAACCATGTTCTGTCGGAGATCATCACCTCCCGCTGGGAGACGCGCAACGATCCCAAGAACAGTGAGAAGCCCGACATCCTCGCTCTGTGCATGTCGCAAATCGACGCCATCAACCCGAAGGTCATCAAGGGCCTCCGTGATGATGTCAAGACGATGCTGCTCGCCGGCCACGAAACATCCGCCGCGTTGCTCACCTGGGCGACGTACGAGTGCGTGCGTCACGCTGACGTCCGCGCGCACGTTGTCGAGGAGGCGCGCCACTTGTTTGATGCGAAGCGGTGCAAGAGCGCCGTCGACACTCCATACGGCCGCCGCGGTGTGCCGACCGCCGATGACGTGCGGCAACTCACGTGGGTGCCTGCGGTGCTGCGAGAGACTCTGCGTCGTCACAGCGTGGTGCCGCTCGTCATGCGCTACGCCTCGAAGGACGACATCTGGAAGGCGGAGGACACCGGTCTGGAGAAGGACATCCTGATTCCTTCTGGTTGCACCATTGCCCCCGGCATCGAGGGCGTCCACAACAACCCTGACGTCTGGGAAAACCCAGAAAAGTTCGACCCTACGCGATTTATTGATGCGGATATCGCGAACAACACGAACCTCCTCAACGCCGCCACCAAGCCAACCTTCTCCAAGGTGATCGACCCGTACGCGTTCATCCCATTCATCAATGGCCCTCGCAACTGCCTAGGCCAACACTTGTCGCTCATGGAGACCCAAGTCGCCCTCGCGTACCTCTTCCTCAACTGGGATCTTGAGCTCTATCGCGACCCGAAGCACCCGGGCGACGACGCAACTTGGCAGGACGAGGTGGGCCGCCACCACGATTACATCATTCCGCAGGTGCCCCACGACGGCCTCAAGGTTTTCGGCGCCTCACGCAAGGGGCTGTAACGCGAAGCACATTGACGAAGCCAGACAGCTCTCTGAACGCAAGAACTTCCTCCTTCAGACACCACGTGTTTTCCAAACACCTCAAAAATCAAAGTAAGCATGAAATGCACTCACACACACACACACTGCAAAAGTGGTGGTACAACTCCTTCCACTGCACAACAAGATCAAATCTCGGAGCCCTACAACTTTTTGTTTTGTTTTCACCTTCTTTTTTTCCTCTTTCCTTCAAAAAAAGCCAATCAACACCGAGACTGCCACGAGGAACAACAACAACACAAAGGACAATGAGTTCAGTATACAAGGCCAAAACACAACCACCACAACGACTGAGACAGCACGAAAATGAAATGAAATCGAACGGGTGAACTAATTTCGCATGCATCTGCCCAGACACCGCCATCTGGAACACAGCACGGTTGCGCAGCATGGGTTTCTCTTACAGAAGCTGCATTCTCGTGTGCTCACTCTCGTCTATTCCTATGCCAGATAAAGCTCCCTAAGCATGAAAGGCAGTATGAAAAAAAAATCCCGAAGCAGACCTAATGCGACAGAAAAACTCAGCCACGACACGCACGTTGCACACGATTGTCCATGTGTAGCTGAGTTGCCTTTGGCTGTTTCTCTACAACAGAGCACCAACAACCAGACACACACACACACACACATGTACAACGACTCCGCCAATGTCGAAGGTCAAGCCAAAGAGAACAGACAAAACTGACACACCACACCCGCCGGGGTGCACTGCAGTTCCGTCTGTTTTGTCACTTTGCGCACCTTTTTCCTCTTCCATCTCCTTCCCCTCTCTGTCCTCATCTCCATCGGCGTCTCGCCTTCTTTCTTCTTTTTTTTTTGTTGTTGCCCTTCGACCAAAATGTTTTAAAGAACCAAGAATGTCGTGTCACGTTCGACAACATGGCCTCAGCGCTCTACAGCGGCGCATACGATGGCGGCCACCCCGGAATGCCGAGATACTTGTTCTCAGTGAAGTGGATGAGAACAGTCTCATTGGATGGGCTCAGACAGATACCGAGGAGGGTCAAAGCCGTCGCGCCACACATGCAGCCGCAAGGAACGCGCACCCATATCACACGCACACTTCTCTGCGCCGGCAGGTGCTGAAGGCAACATGTGAACCACTCGAGCTGTGCGGACTGACTTCTCCGTCGAACTCACAGCCAGGCGGGATTTTCCTCCTTGCCTCCAGTGGGGCGATGCATCCCTCGCACACAGGCTCAGCTTGGCAGAATGTGTACCAGCTGCCGCACACCCTCTCCACCCTCGCTGCGCACGTGCGGAATGTGAACCGTGCACGTCTCTCTCCCGTGACCGGCTTACTGTCGTCGTCATCGCACACCACACTTCAGTTGCCGTCGAGTGACACACGGCCATCGTTCGACGAGGCTGTCACGCACACAGCTGGTCTATGCGCGCCACGTTCGAAGGACTGTGTCATTGCCGAAGTGGCCGCACTCACGTCCCCGCAGCTGGGTGATGTCATGACCGTTGCAGTGCATCAGCTGCGCCGCAACGGCTCGCTCTTGCTTTTTTCCCCACAGCGATTCTACATGCCGCATCGCATGTCCGATTACCTCAAATGGCAGTTCGCCTCCCACTCGATGGGGCACCTCGCCGACGGGACCACATTTCTCTTCTGCACAGACGTGACAGGGGATCATGAGACACCACGTCTGCCGCAAGCCGATTTCCCTGGCTTCGTGGCAAAAGGAAAGCGTCGGAAACGACACTGGGATCGCTATGGACGTCGTCACGACTTGTACGTCGCAAACCTGTCACCGAACTTCGGTTCAGCACCTCTGTCAAAGGACACGCTGGGAGAGAGCCTTCGCCGCCAACAAGAGCAGTCCAAGGCCTTTGACGAGCGTGACGACGCCTTCTTTGGCGTTTCACATGACATGGTGGAGAACAACCGATACGCGTCGAAGCCCGAAGACTAGACGTATCTACACAGCCCTGCTTCATTTCCTTCCCCTCACACACACAAAAAAAAATCGACGCGGCTGTCCCGTCAATTCCACACAAAACGTGAAAAAGCGGTGCACTATTGGAACACAAAAATGACCAGACTTTGCACGTCTCTCTCGTTCTCTCTCATTCTCTTTTCTTTCTCTTGCTTGACGACTCACTCTAGGTTCTTTGCGACACCTGATTCATGAGATGCCTCGCTCCTCCCGTCACACTCCTCTTGTCTCTCCATCCACGGCTGTGACGTTGTCCCTTCTACTTCCTGCCCCCCCCCCTCCCCCCTCCTCGTCTTAAAGTTACTCAATTCGCAACTCATTACTGCAATACTTCCTTTGTTTTCCCCTCTCGCCCGCCCCTCCTTTTTTTTTTGTGTGTGACATCACCACTGTTGAGGAAATGCCAATGAATGGCATTCGAAATAACGTGCTTGTGGTGGTGGCGGTGATTCTGTGCGTGGCGACCACGCTCGTCGCGAGCGCGGAGCCCCTCGGAACTCTTCAACTGCCACGCAGTCTGTACAAGAGCATCGCAGGTGGGTGGAATGTGGACTTGTATTCGCCGTGCGGGTCCTACATGACTGGCACTATCACATTTGCGAACGAAACCGCCGTCGTCCGTTGGAGTGATGAGGGCTTTGGCCTCACGTTGACGCCGTTCGAAGACAGTAAAGCGATGGACGCCAGTGGCTTGAGTCGCTACGTGAGCAAGCAGGAGGACGATGTGAGCGCGCCGGCTTACCGCATCTGTGAACGTCTCGAGAACAGCGTCAGCACACCTCGGCGTCCCGGGGCTGCCTCCGCATTGCGTGTGACCCAGTTGTATGACTTCGCGGGGGCCTTTGAAAGCGCTGACACCGATGTGTGCCAGGACTCCACCGCACGTCCCGTTCACATCCGAGCAATGGGCAGCCCTCTTGTGACGTCTCTCTATTCGGCAGAGCAAAAGGGGCAGATCGAGTATATGGAGATCACGGTGGACTTTGGTGCAGTACCTGGCGCGTGCTCCAGCACGCGCAGTGAGGAGACGGTTGCAGTACCCCGTGAAAGCGGTGCTGGCCGTGGGCGCCGGAAGCGCAGTGCAGCTCGTACTGTGGCACGCCCGGGCGTCGCGTCGTCGGTCGACTCGGCAGATGCAAGTGTGCCAAGCGGTGTTCTGGTGATGCGATTCGCAATGAGCACGCCACCGCCAAAGACCGTCTTCCAAAGGCTATCGCCGATTATCATGTTTGCGTGCATGTTTGTTATCATGCGCATCGTCTACGGCTTCTCCTCCGCCAAAGCTGCGAAGAGTTAGGTTCGTGATTCCGTGACCTCCCTCTGTACGTGCGCGTATGTGTGTGTGTGTGTGTATGTGTGTATGTGCGTTTTGGTTGTTTGTTGGCGTTAACAGATGAGGAACATCAACACAGTAAAACAAAAAAAAACACAAACTATGAACGAGATAGGGGAGGAGAGCTCAACACCATTCGTGTGCTTGTCATGTTGACCAGAGGTCATGACCCACACCAGCAGCTAGACTTGTCGCGCCAAGTGTCCATCACGCGTGAACCAGTTGAAATTCTTTTTCTGTTTCATGTGTGATGGACACCGCGCTCGGCGTGCACAACACGATCGCCACCAGCCTGCCTGTGTGCGTGTGTCTCTTCTGCTTCCATTCCTCCTTTGCAGTCTGAAATACCACCTACAATGAGGAAGTTGCATTTCCGCGAACAGCAAAAAAAATTCTCACGTCTCCTCCTCCTGCTCCCCTCTCAACGACAACACCCATCCACACACATGGTGTCCTTGATCAGCATATTCAAAACCGCACCTCGACCATTCCGTTATACAGGACGAGAAGGAATGCCTCGTCCACAGCAGCGCGAGACGGAGGAGGGCTCCTCCTTCCTCACCATGCTCATTGAGCAAGGCTGGCTTGCCTTTGTGATTCTTGGTATTTTCATGATTGGACTTCGCCTTTACAACGTGAAGCAACGCAAGCAGCAGCGCCAGTTGTTGCGGGAAGGGTTGATGGCTGAGATGGGCTACAAGAAGGCGAAAGATATTAAGCAAGACTAGAGCGACAGCGTGGAGGCTGGCACCCTATGTTCCCTTTCCTGCACACACACACACACACACACACACACACACACACCGACACTAACATGAACGTAACATGTTTCGAAAGGAAGCAAGAAAACAGCAGCTAATGCACACAATTGGCACGCTACGCAAACGTCACCTTCCCATGGGCGAAATTGGGCATAGTCATACCACCTTTCACGTGACAAATACACACTGCGTCGTGATTTCCTGCTCCGCCCTATGTCGTTGAGCTTGACACCTCATTTTTGACTGTCATCTTTTTGCTACTTCCTTTTGCCCAACTCACACTGTGTCATCTCCCCCCCTCTCTCTCTCTCTCTCGCTCACCTACTTCTCTTCTCTCTCCACAGTCTCATCCAACACAATAGCAGGGCCTCAAGCACCCTTTTTTATTTATTTATCCCCCCTTCCCCCCACACAGCGCATGGCTTCGTTTTTGTCCGTTTCTGGGCTTGGGAATGCCGAGGAGGATGCCCTCTCACGTCTGCTCGCGGCGGCGCAAAAGCAGGGCTCCTCGTCCCCGTCTGCCACGGCAAACACGCGTGGCCTCGAAGACGCACTTCGCAAAACACAAGCTGACGTTGCATTTGATGACAGCAGCAAGCCGACAGCTGCCCGTGGCAAGGACGTCGATCCGGCGGACGCGCAGGCGACGGAAAAGCCGCGGCGCAGCACTGCGGGTGGTGGCACCACCACCGCCACCACCACGAAGGCGCTGATCTCCAACCGTGTCGAGCCGTTGCCCAGGACGAGGAAGCCCGACGCAGCTGGGGAGGTGCCCGCTGCACTTGCGCCCGGTGTCGAGGGACAGAGTGCCTTTCGTGCTGATAACCCCGAGGACGCGGAGGCGCTGCCCGAGATCGCTGACCTGGTGCACCCTAAACTGCTTCGCCCCCTACAGGAGACGATGGGCATCGACAAGCTCACGCGTATCCAAAAGCTGAGCTGGCGAGCGATGGTGAACGGCGATGTGGACGTGATCGTGAGAAGCGAAACGGGTAGCGGCAAGACCCTTGCATACGCTCTGCCGGTGCTCCACGCGTTCCTGGAGCGTTGCGATGCCCAGCCCATTTCGCGTGACTTTGGCACGGCGATCATTGTCATGTGCCCCACGCGCGAGCTGGTACTTCAGGTGTCTGCGACCCTGACGACGCTGTTGCGATGTGCCCAATTTGTCACGGTTGGCGGTATCCACGGCGGTGACAACCGGCACAAGGAAAAGGCCAGGCTGCGTAAGGGCCTCACTGTGTTGGTCACGACCCCGGGACGGTTGCTGGACCACCTCAAAACCACGAGTGCCTTCAAATTGGACAACATGCAAACCGTCATCATGGATGAAGCTGATCGGCTGCTTGACATGGGCTTTGAAAAACCTGTCCGGGAGATTATGGAGTCGCTGCAGGCAAAGTGCAAGCAGCCGCAGCATCTCAAGCGCGCGCTCGTGTCGGCGACGGTGACAGACGCGGTGGAGCGTCTCTCGCACTTTGCGCTGCGCAAGCACATTGTTCGCATTGGCGAGACCGAGGACATCTACACTATCCCCTCGACTCTGCGCCAGCACTGCATGTCTATCCCTGTGAAGCATCGGCTCGCGGTTCTGTTGACGTTCCTGCGCTCCCAGCTTGACGCGGGTGCGACAAAGATTGTGGTGTTCACGTCCACAGCGGATGCGGCCGAATTTCTGTACTACCTGACGAGCCGACTTGAGTCGCCGTTCCTCGCGCAGCGGCAGCACGGCAAGGTTGAAACCCGCCCCAAAACAGCGGGTCAAAGCACCAAGAAGATGGTTGAACTGGCTAACCGTCACGTGTACGGGGAGAGTGACGAGGTGGTCACATTCGATGACGACGATGATGCTGGTGATGCGGATGAGGAAGAAGACAACGACGAAAACGGTCGCCGCGGTGGCCAGCGCGATGGTGGTCGTCGACACCTTTCGGAGTCCAGCAGCCGGTACTTTGTTGACGCGAATGTGTTCAAGCTGCACGGCAACATGACGCAGGTCGACCGTTCGTCCGTGTTTCGTGCGTTCAAGAATGGTACTGGCAACCGGAATGGCAAATGCGTCCTCTTTTGCACGGATGTCGCTGCGCGTGGCTTGGACATGCCTCAGGTCGACTGGATCGTGCACTACGACCCTCCCGCGGATCCGACCAGCTATATTCATCGTGTAGGTCGCACGGCGCGTATCGGCAATAGCGGTGACTCGATCCTCTTTCTCGCTCCGCACGAGATGGGGTATGCTGAGTACCTGACCAACTTTATCCACGCGCACGGCCAAAGTGAGGACAAGGAGCAGCACGACATGACGCAGCGCAAGTACGAGTCATTCTTGTTCTACCTGACCAAGCTGGACCCCAAATCCCATCACATGTGGGTTCAGAGTACGGCCACTCTCGAGCGCGGCATCTCGCAGCTCGTGATGCGGAAGCGCGAGCACATTGAGGAGGAGTCCTCTGGAGATGGCGGCACGGCCACCACCCCGGGCGATGACTTGGGCCGCATCGCGCTCTTTGCGTACCAGTCCTACATTCGCGCCTACGCTGGCATGCCGAAGGCCGTCAAAAACCTCTTCTTCGACCAGAGCTTTCTCCATTTGGGACATGTGGCCAACAGCTTTGGCATCAACCGTAGTCCCACAGAGCTTCAGCGGCAGCTGCGGAGCACCATTCGCGAAGACCACAACCTGTCCCGCGACAATCGAAAAGGAACTGCGTCGCGTGATACCATGGAGTCCAGAGGCATGAAGCGCCAGCGCGTTGAGATTGAGAACGACTCCCGCTACCACAGTATGATTGCTCAGAAACAGCGCAAGACGACACGCGATTGGGCCGAGAAGCGACGCGAGGAGAGCAACCGCATCAAGCCTCTCCAATTTAGTGAGTTTGACGCGTGATCAGGCACACCATTTGCGCGTCTGTCTTCGCCATCTCCCCAAGACGTACTCCCTCTCTCTCTCTCCCGGTGCTTTTTTTTTTTGCTTCGTGCTATTAAGCGATTAAATCAATTAACTGATATTGTGCTCGTGAACACACACACACAAAGACACCTAGCCGAGACCAATCGACAACACCACTGACAAGTTACCACGTGACGTGCCCCATCACAGTGTCGGACAACTGCAGTCAAGCACGCAGAACAAATCCGTCAGTCTTCTAAAAAATGGAAACCCGGACAGCAAGAGATAGAGGTAGAGAGAGTGAGAGAGGAGAATCGCCGCCCTCCTCGTTCACCCCTTACCCACACACAAATGCAATTTCGATCTGCTCCCCCCGTACGCGAGCTCGCGTGCCCCATGAAAAACAACAACTTCTCCTTACCTCCTTCCCTTTCCGACTCTGTCTGTGTGTGTGTGTGTGTGTGTGCTGGCCCGTTGATACTACTCATCGATTTGAAGTGGTACATTGACACTTTCTATCAAAAAAAAAGAAAAGAAATACGCTAGTAGACTTTCTTCATTTTTTTCTTGCTGTCGTTTCGTCTCGTTGAGAACATTACGTAAATGAGCGTGCGATCCATTCTGAGCTTCACGCAGAAGCCCAGCCAATCGTTGGTCAACGTCACACCGTGGACGCGGTTGCTCGTGGAGACCAACGAGGCACCTTTACATGGACACCGCATTGCGGAGACGGTTGTGTTGCGAAAGGGTGTCAACGCGGTTGGGATTATTACGACGATTGTCATTGAGCAGCTGTCGCAGGACACGTCTGATGTGGAGCGGTGCCTGTGTGCGTGCACGTGGTGGCTCGTAAGAGAGCCATTCAGCGCGGGCAAGCTTCCTGTGGCACTCCGGCTCCTCACGTGTGTGAGTCTCCCTCCAGACTTGGCGAGAGTGTGCACCGTCACGTTTCTCCACCTTCAACACCGAGGTGGGAAACCACACTACTACCAGCACCAGGCACAATCTGTGGTGGACCTCGCGCCACTGCGCCAGCAGTTGGGACACGTCGAGGATCTGGAGGTCGTCCTCTGTGCACCCTTCCGGGGTGAACTGCTTCAACTCGAGAATGGCGCACTCCTCACACATGGCATGCACCAACACCTCCGTCGGCTGCGTCTTTCCCACGTTCACGTGACGGAGCTCTCACTGAGTCCGTGCACCGCACTGGAGAGCCTCAACGTGGCGTACTGTGGTGCACTTGAGCGGCTCAGTCTGGTGGGTGCCGTTGCCGCCCCGCAGCTCCCACTGAGCGTGCTGGATGTCTCGCACACGCGGCTCTCGAGCCTCTCCGAGCTGCGTTACTGCCCGTCACTGGAGTGCCTCACCGCGTCCAGTTGCAGGCACCTCACTGACTTCACCGTACTGCCCCTGCTCACCAGGCTGGTCAAGGTGTACCTTGACTACACGTCGTTTGACAATCTGGGACTCGTGGCGAACCTGAGACGACTGGAAGTGCTGGAGGTGGGTGGCTGCCGTGGCATCCTCGACCTGTCGCCACTGTCGCGCCTGTTCGCTTTGCGCGAGCTCTCCATAGCTCAAACAGCCATCACGTCTCTGGAATCACTTGTGTCTTGTATTAGTCTCGAGGTCATTGATGCGACTGGGTGTCCAGATCTGATCGTTGTAGACGGGTCCCTCCACAGCCTGTCACACCTCCGCGAGGTGTACTTTGAAGGTGCCCAGACCAGGTCTGCCAACTTTTTGAGAGGCTGCACCTCGTTGCAGGTTGTCCACCTGAACGGCTGCGCGGACCTGTCAGACATCACCGCGCTGGCAGGCGCTGTCGCACTGACGGTAATCGATGTGAGTGACACCGCCGTGACGGACCTGGCGCCGCTAGAAAGCTGCGTGCACCTCCAGTCGATGAACATGAGCGGGTGCAACGCGTTAGCCGATGTGTCCTCGTTCCAGTGCCCGCAGAGCATTGAGCGAGTCGACGCGGAGAACACGTGCCTCGCAAACGTCGACTTTTTGCGTACGTGCACCTTTCTGACGTACGTCAACTTTGAGTCTTCCTCAGTCCTCTCTGACATCACTGCGTTGAAAACAGCGATACACCTGCGGGACGCCATCTTTGCACACACTGCGATATCCACGCTAGACAGCCTGTGCGAGTGCCGTGAGCTCAAATATGTCAGCATTGAAAACTGCGTGGGCATAACGGACTTGCACGGCTTGTCGAATGCGGTCGGCCTTCAGACGCTCTTCGCGAGCCACACGGGCCTGCGCAACCTGAACGACCTGCGCCACTGCGTGTGCCTGGACTACGTCGATGTCTCCTATTGCTCGAACTTGACCGACATTGACGCGCTTCGGTACTGCGGAGCCACACTCACGCATCTGTTCATGGAAGACTCGCCCGTTGACACGCTTGACTGCGTCTCGGCCTTCACGAACCTGAAGCTGACCGACATGACAGATCCGCACCAAGGCGTGCGCGTGACGTGATAGCGACACAGCAACACCGGTTAAGTGCAGGCAAACTTGTGTCGGTGTTTTTTTTTGCCTTTCTTGTACCCACGTGAATCCTGTTTTTTTTTTTTTTGTTTTCCCCCTCACAATACACTACTTAAGCTCCCTCAACAGACAGTGTCACCCACACAACCCACCAATATATACCCGTCTCCTCCGACGGAACCACGCCTACTATTTTGCATCCCACTCAACCACCCAGCCTCGGCTCACTTTCTTTCTTCCTCCTTCGCTTCATCTACCGTCATCCGGCTGCTTCCTTTTCTTTTATTTGCAGTCTACAGCAACACTTTCAACCACCTACTCCACCCATGTCCGTCCGCTTCATCCTACAGTACAGCGAGAAGTCGAGTCACGCCTTGATCGTGTGCACGCCATGGACGCGCTGGCTGGTCGAGACGGAGTCACCTGGTGGTGAGGGCCACGTCGTCGGCGAAGAGATTGCACTCCGCAAGACGACCGGTCAGTTCAATCTCATCACCGGTATTGAAGTCGAACAGCTCAAAGGTGAGTGCACCAAAGCGCAGCGCTACTTGGACGCCGCCGCGTGGTGGCTGCGTAGGGCACCCTTTGGTGTGGAGCGGCTGCCTGTAAAGCTGATCGCGCAAACGTGTCTGGGATCGTTGGTCAGCGTTGATGGGTGGAACGTGACCGCATTGGTGGCGAATTCCGATAATGCACCTGCACCCGTCCTACTCGAGTCGCTTGGCCCTCTTCCCGTCAACCTCAGAGAGCTGAGACTCTACGAGATACAAGTTTCCGATTTGACCCCCTCCCGCGATCTTGAGATTCTGTCTGTGGAGTGGTGTTCTGGTCTTCATGACCTCTCGGGACTGCAGGGCTGCCGTCATCTGCGAGTGCTGGATGTGTCAGTGACAAAGGTGGCGGACTTGAGTGTGCTTGCTGGGGCTCTGTCATTGGAGGAGCTTGACTGCAGCTACACGGATGTTAACTCACTCTCACCACTCGCGACGTGCCACAATCTGAGGAAACTGAGCTTCGCATGGTGCGAGTCGATCTCCGACTTGTCCCCGCTCTCTGGTCTGCGCCTTCTTGAGGAGATCGACATGGGCATGACTGACGTTGCCACGCTCGCTCCGCTCGCAACGTGCTGCAGTCTCAAGAAGGTGTGCTGTGCAGGGTGCCAATCGCTTACTGGCCTTTCTCCATTGTTTGACCTCTGTTTTCTTGAGGAGCTCTTGGCGTCAGGGAGTGGTGTAACCTCGATTGCTGGGCTGGGTGCCTGCAGAAACCTCAAAAAAGTGGACTTTAACGGCTGCGGAGTACTCACCGATTTATCACCGCTGGCTGGCACACCGCTCGTCGAGGAGATTCAAGCTGGGTGGAGTGGTGTGACCACGATTGCAGGGCTGGGCACTTGCGCCAACCTCAAGACAGTGGACTTTAGCGGCTGTTCATCCCTCGAAGACCTCACGCCGCTGGCCGGCGCAGCCTCTCTCGAAGAGATCCTAGCTCGCGAGAGCGGCGTGACAACGATTGCGGGACTGGGTACCTGCACCAAGCTCAGGAAGGTAGTCTTTGACAAGTGCGCCTCGCTTCACGACCTATCTGCCCTAGCTGGCGCACCGTCCCTCGAGGAGATCGTGGCCCGCGAGAGCGGAGTGACGACGATCACTGGGCTCGATGCACGTCCGAAGCTCACAAGGTTGAACTTGGAAAGCACCCCCTGTGCGCAGTTTTCTCGGTGACCTTGGCTTGTGGTACACATCAGCCTTCCTCATATTCGCTTGTCCGTAGAGTACCGTGTGCTCGTGTTCAGTCTCATTTTTCGTTTTCTTTCCCTGTGCTGCTCTATCTTTCTTCGAATGAGATGCACTCACTGGAGCAATCACAGCGGGAAGCACCACGTCAACGTTTCCATACAGTGAACCGGACGACAAAGCAGGGAAAGAGTGCTGCACATTGCTTACCCACCTCAGGCCAAAAACGGCGTTGCCATTTCACCAGTGTTGTTCCCTATTTTTATTGTTACTTCTCTTTCGTTCTCCATTCAGATGTTCTTTGCAGTGTTGTTTCTTTTTGCATCTAATGGGTAGGCTTTCCTTTTTCATCATGAGACCTCCTCACCGATGCGTTGCGCTGACGATGCGATGACTGCTCAATCAGGCGCTTGCACAGTCACAGTCAACAGCCAGTTGTTGCACCCGTCATTCTCTCTTTCTCTCCTTTGTTCACTTTTCTCACCGTCCGATCACACAGCTTTCTATCTTGAACTCGCCTGACTCCCCCAAAAAACAACAACAACAACACCCACAACCACCCAAACGCCTTCCTGTATGTCATTTCTCGTCCGTACCATTCTCCGGTTCAACGAGACACCGAGTCATGCCTTGATCGTGTGCACGCCGTGGACGCGCTTGATGATCGAGACCGAGTCATCCAGTGGCAGAGGCCACGTTATCGGCGAAGAGATTGTGCTCCGAAAAAAAATGAATGAGCTCGGAATCATCACTGGGATAGAAGTTGAGCAGCTAAAAGGCGATGTCGCAAAGGCGCAGCGTTACTTGGATGCTTCCACGTGGTGGCTGCACAGGACACCATTCGGCGTGGAGCGGCTGCCTGTGAAGCTGATCGCACACAGATACGAGAGATCGTTGATCGGCGTGGATGGGTGGAATGTGACCGCATTGGTGGTGGGCTATTTGCCAATTGAATCGACTCCACTCGATTCGCTCGGTCCTCTTCCCGCCAACCTCAGAGAGCTGCGACTTTTCAACGTGCAGGTCTCCGATTTGACCCCCTTACGCGACCTGGAGATTCTGTCTGTGGAGTGGTGCCGTGCACTGCGGGACTTGTCAGGACTGCGGGGCTGCCGCCATCTGCGAGTGCTGGATGTCTCAGAGACAAGCGTGGAGGACTTGAGCGTGGTTGCTGGGATCGTGTCACTCGAGGAGCTTGCCTGTAGGCGGACGAACGTTGCCACACTCGCACCGCTCGCAACATGCCACAATCTGAAGAAGGTGAGCCTCGAAGGGTGCACACGAATCTCCGACTTGTCCTCGTTGGCTGGCCTGCGCCTCCTTGAGGAGGTCGACGTGACCGACACTGACGTTGACACACTCGCTCCACTCGCGATGTGCCGCAATCTCAAGAAGGTGTGTTGTGCAGGGTGCCGATCGCTCACCGATCTCTCTTCGCTGGCAGGCGCACCGGCCCTTGAAGAGATTAGTGCCTGGAACAGCGGCGTGACGACGATGGCAGGGCTCGGCACCTGCGCCAAGCTCAAGAACGTCGTCTTTGACAAGTGCGCCTCGCTTCGCGATCTGACGCCGCTGGCTGGCGCACCATCTCTTGAAGTGGTCTCGGCCAGGGAGAGCGGCGTGACGACGATTGCGGGGCTGAACACCTGCGCCAACCTCAGGAGGGTGTACTTTCATGGTTGCCAGTATCTCCTCGATCTCTCTCCCCTGGCTGGCGCACCGACACTTTCGACTCTGAATGCGCAAGGCAGCGGCGTCACGAATGCCCAAGGGCTCAACAGATGCCCGAACCTGGTGATACTGAATTTGAGCGGCACACCGCATGCGGTCCTCAATCGCCCCGGCCCACACCGCAGCAGCGTGGACGGCTGAGACACTTTTCCTCTGATGTGTTCTTTGCGGCGTTGTTTGTTCAAAGGTTAAACAATCCCACAAAGTGCGGCACTTCTCTCCTTTCTCTGTTCTTTTCACACTCATTCCTGTAAGCCACTGTTCGCCCCAACACACTGTTCTTTTGAATAGCGACCTCTTTCCTCTTTTGGTCTGTGCTCCATCATTTTTTCTTCTCCCTTCTTCAATTCACTCTGATTGTGGCATTCACAATCGTCTTGTTCTCTCTCATTGTTTTGAATGCACTGAAATAGTCACTTCTCCCTCCCGTTTTCGAGTCGCGTGGCCTGTGTGCGTGTGCTCCTTTCTCTTTGGCGATGCCGTTCTTTTTTCCAAGTCACAGCTCCTCTACCGAGATGCTTGGCTGATCCGCTAGATTTACTGTGTGTTGTTTTTTTTCTGAATGTTACAATCACCAATGAATTCACTGAATCAAAAAAAGACAAAATGTCACACAGAAGGGATACTCAGACCACGAGCTGTTGTATAAAGAGATATCGCGTTCCCTCGTTTTATCGTGAGGCCGTGTGCATATGCGCATTCCCACGACACGGTCTCCACTCAAACTTGGTCCGTGATGGAGAGAGATCTCCAACGGTCGGCAGACGTTTCTTCTGATTCCTCTCACATGTGTGCGTGTGCACCCCCACAACCCTATTCTCTCTCTTCCTCCCCTTTCTGTCCGCATCGTCTCCTCTGACTGGCGTGATCCTTTTGTTCAGTCTACTTCAGTCCTTGTCTTTCCAGCTCTTCTCACTCAACAACACCACTATTAACCACAACAATCCGCCTTCTCCCTTTGTTCACCCATGTCCATCCGCCTCACTCTGCAGTACAACGAGAACCCCAGCCACGCCTTGATCGTGTGCACGCCATGGACGCGCTTGCTTGTGGAAACTGAGTCACCCGGTGGCAAAGGCCACGTCATTGGCACAGAAATTTCTCTCCGCAAAACAACGAACGAGATCGGAATCATCACGGCAATCGAGATCGAGCAGCTCAACAGTGCCACAAAAAAAGGGCAGCGCTACTTAAACGCCGGCGCGTGGTGGTGGCACAAAGAACCGTTTGGTGTGGAACAGCTGCCTGTGAAACTGATCGCGAACCACTACAAGCACTCATTGGTCAACGTGGATGGGGGGAATGTGACCTCATTGCAGGTAGAGAACAGCATTGAACGGTGGCCCGTCCCACTCAGGTCGCTCCGCCCTCTTTCAGCCAATCTCAAAGAGCTGAGACTTTTCCGCATCAAGGTCTTCGATTTGACTCCCTTCCGCGACCTGGAGATTCTGTCTGTGAGGCAGTGCTCCAATTTGCACGACCTCTCAGGACTGCAGGGCTGCCGTCGTCTGCGAGTGCTGGATGTCTCGGATTCAAGTGTGCGGGACTTGAGTGTGCTTGCTGGGTCTCTGTCACTCGAGGAGCTTGACTGCAGCGCAACGCGTGTTGCCTCACTCACACCGCTCGCAACGTGCCGTAATCTCAACAAAATCACTTTTGCCCGGTGCCAATCCATCACTGATCTCTCTGCTCTGGCTGGCGTACCATCCCTCGAAGAGATCTGGGCCAGCGGGAGCGGCGTGACCTCGATTGCAGGGCTGGCTACGTGCCTCAACCTCAAGAAGGTGGATTTCTCACGCTGTGCGGGTCTCGGCAATCTCTCTCCACTGGCTGGGGCGTGGTTTCTCGAGGAGCTCCAAGCTCGGAGCAGCGGTGTGACCACGATCGCAGGCCTCGTCACCTGCGTCAACCTCAAGAGGGTTGACTTCTCAGGCTGTCGGGGACTCCGCGATCTCTCTCCGCTGGCTGCGGCGCAGTTTCTCGAGGAGCTCCACGCGCAGAGCTGCCGCGTTACCTCGATTGAGTGGTTGAAATCCTGCACCAACCTCAAGAGGGTGAACTTCTCAGGCTGTGCGGGACTCCGCAATCTCTCTCCACTGGCTGGGGCGCGGTTTCTCGAGGAGCTCCAAGCTCGGAGCAGCGGTGTGACCACGATCGCAGGCCTCGGCACCTGCGTCAACCTCAAGAGGGTTGACTTCTCAGGCTGTCGTGGACTCCGCAATCTCTCTCCACTGGATGGCGCACCGGCCCTCGAGGAGGTTACGGCCTACGAGAGCGGCGTGACCTCGTTTGCAGGGCTGCCTATGTGCCGCAATCTCAAAGAGGTGAACTTACGTCGGAGCCCTCCTCGCAACTTCTCGGCTTCCGTGGACATCACAGGTGACCGTGGCAACTCCGACCGTCCTCGCGAGCGCGATCCTTTTCACAAGCACAACCGTGTTCGCAACCGTTCTAAGGCGCGCGACCCTTCTGAACACCAGCCCCGTCATCGCCACCGCCGTGGCCGTTCTGACGACATGTAGTGATAAACTTGTTTCCGCTGCTTGTCCGTTGAGTTGTTTGCTTTCCTTTTCACCCCAGTTTCTCTTTCTTGATCGGTGCTGACTCTGTTTTCATTCGAATGAGATGAACGTACTCACGCAGTACTGACACTGACGCTGCAGCACTACGTGAGCGTTTCGAGATGCGATTATAGTCACACTCGCGGAAAAAGATAATGAATTGCGCAACCTCACTTTCTAATGCAGTCAGTTCATTCTTGTTCCTTTTTGTTCTCTTCGCTGTTGTTTTTGTTTATCTCTGACATGTTCTTCGCAGTGTTGGGTTTTCTCAGGTCGAAAGATCCCAGCGAATTGGGACGTTTCTTTTCTTTTGTTTTCACACAACCCCATGCAAGCCACTGTTCTCCCCAACGCGGTGCCTTTTTTTTTTTTTTNTTTTTTTTTTTTTGAAAAATGACCTCCTTCTTCTTTGCATCCACTCTAAAAGTGACAGTCATAACCGTGTTGCGCTCTGTCCTTGTTATGAATGCACTGAACCCGTCGTTTCTTCTTCGTTTTTTAGTCGCGTGGCCTGTGCGTGTGCTGATCTTCCTTTGGCGATGCCGTTCTTTTTTCCAATGCACATCTCTTTGTTTCCACACGAGTGGAGCTACAGAGATGCTCAACTCGAACGAAAATGAAGCCAGACTGATTCTCAAGCCTGGCTGTGTGTTGGTTTTTTTCTCTGAACGGTACAAACAACACTGAATCCACTGAATCAAAACAATGAGAATACACCCAACAAGACACCCAACGTAGTGATCACCAAAAAGCTGGCGCGTGGTGGTGCTATTCTGTGTTTGGGTGTCTTGACGCACTTGTGTTGCAGTATTGTGGTTGCACAGCACGCTGATTGATGCACACCTTGCACTCTCTTGTTTTGTAGGACTGGTGTGCGTCCACGTTCTCTCTGTGCGGTCACACATGCAAGCATCGATCCTTCACTCGTCGGTTTGCTTCCCACGTCCCAGAGCAATCACCTCTTCTTCTCATCTTGTTCTTCTCCCTCTTCGTCACCATTCTTCACAAGAACAAGCGTATACACCTGGCTGACGCGCATGGTGTCCGCTCTACACGCTGATCAAGCCTATCGACGTTTCTCTTGGTACCACCCTTGATACCGCGCACGAGCACGAAACGGATGAGGCGGCTGTGATGCGTGCACGTGTGTATGCGGATGGGTGGCGTGTTTGACCGCAGCGTCGCACAGAGGTGTCGATGTGCCTTGTGTGTTGCTAGTGTTTCTGTTTTCCACGCTCTTTCTCTGCGTGTCTGTGTGTCTTGGTTTCCCCTCACGCACACTCTCTCTCTGTTGGTTTCTGTGTGTTTCGCCTGGTGTTGTTGTGTTGGCCACCACACCGTTGTGTTCTTGTTTTGCGTGCGCGTCCTCCTCTATTCTTGTGTGTTGGCTTTTCTTTGTTTCGATGCGTGTGCCTGTGTGGTGGTGGTTTTCTTGTTGGTGTCTCTCTCCGTGTGTCTCTTTGGTTTTGTTTTGTTTTCTCGCCTGCTCTTCTTCTCGGTAAACGTGGTGATTCTGCGGTGTTTTTCTGCGTTTTTGTCTGGCTTTCGTTTTTCTCTGTTTCTGGTGTCTGTTTTTGTGTGTTTTTCGGGTTCTGGGTGTCGTTTCGGGTGTGTCGGGGCGAAGTGTCGGGGCTGGGCGGTGTCGCCCCGAAAAGGGCCGCCGGAAAGGGCCGAAAAGGGGACCGGACACGGGAGGGGCACGGGTTAGGGTTAGGGTTAGGGTTAGGGTTAGGGTTAGGGTTAGG